>CAUYRH010031134.1:0-49112 GCA_963574655.1 Perodicticus potto
GAAGTTGGAATTTGATCAAAAGTTTCTGAATGAGTTTACTTTTGTGGTGGAGGATTATGCTGGTCATTATGGAAGATAGGTCTGAGAATATCCTGGAGAGCTGGTTTAGTTATGGCAAATTTTTTCAACATGTGGATGTCATGAAAGTATTTAATTTCTCCATCATAAATGAAACTCAGTTTAGCTGGATACAGGATCCTGGGTTGAAAGTTATTTTGTTTTAGGAGATTAAAAGTTGATGACCAACCTCTTCTAGCTTGAAAGGTTTCAGCAGAGAGATCTGCAGCTTATTCTCATATTCTTCCCCTTGTAGGTTATAGTTTTCTTATGTCTGGCTGCTTTCAGAATTTTCTGCTTCATATTAACTTTAGTAAAATTGATTATGATGTGCCTGGGGGATGTCTTATTCGGATTGAGTCATGCTGGAGTTCTGAAACTGTCTGCTATCTGAATTTCAGAATCTCTTGGCATGTCTAGAAAGTTCTCTTTCATAATCTCATGAAGAAGAGACTCTGTGCCTTTTGAAGCCACTTTGTTACTTTCGGGGATCCCTATGAGATGAATATTGCTTTTATTCGAATTATTCCAGAGCTTTCTGAGAGAGTGATCTGCTTTTGCCTTCCATTTCTCTTCCTCTTAGGAAGTTTGGGAACGTTCGAAAGCTTTGTCTTCCATGTCGGAAATCCTTTCTTCTGCTTGCTCCATTCTATTACTGAGCAATTCTACTGTATTTCTCAGATCTTTGAGGGCTGCAACTTCTTGTCTCAATATATCAAAATCTTTGGTCATTTTGTTTTTGAATTCGTTGAATTCTTGAGACATCTTTTGGATTAGTGCTTGAAATTCTAATTCCATCTTTTCCTCCATTCCTCTGATCTTATTTGCTATCCAGACTCTGAATTCGATTTCTGACATCTCAGCCATTTGCTTATGCAAGGGATCTTGTGCTGTATCTACCTTCTTTGGGGGAGTTCATCTACTCTGATTATTCATATTGCCAGAGTTTTTCTGTTGATTCTGCCTTATGATTGTTTTTCACCATTGCCTCTGACTGTCCTCAGAGTTGGGCAGCTGTCTCTCCAAGATTAGACCCCAGTGGGATCACTCTGTTGTTGCTGGATCTTTGTAGGGAGTGACCCTGTGTAGCTCCTCTGGGATTGCCCCAGCCAGGGAGTTCTGTCTGTGGGAGCAGCTCCAGAGTGTGGCACGCCCAGATCCAGCAGCAGGGTATGGGATGGTGCACATGGTTCTGGGAGTGCCTGGCACCTGGTGGCCTTTGCAAAGGGAGCCCACGCCTCTAACAGTCTCTGGCTGGGAGGAGAGCTCTGGAGGGAGGGAATAGGTCGTGTGGCCTCTGGAGTCCCTGGCCAGATGGCCAGGGCCTATGTGGAGGCAGAGAGGGTATGGGAGGATGCGGGTTGTGCGGCTCCCAGAATTCCTGGCCCGGGCAGATAGGTGGAGGCCTGGTGGGTTCCTGGTGGCATCCCTGGCCCGTGTGGGCAGCAGGCGAAGGCCAGGTGGGGCGCGGGGCGGAGCCCACATGGGACCAGGTGTGGCCGCGGCTGGTTTTGGGCTGAGGCCTGGCAGGATGCTGAGCAGAGCCTTGTGGGTGCCATGGCAAGGTCTCTGGCTGCGGGGGCAGTGGGCCGAGCCCCGTGGTTCTGGGTGGAGTCCCTGGCTGGGGGATTCACGGGGTGCTCAGCCCGACCCCAGAGTCTTTTACCTGGTGGGCCACCTGGTCCTGCAGACAGGGAGTGTGGGTGCTGCTCAAACCCTCCTCCCTCAGTCTAAGCAAGGGTCAGGCTTCTGGTTCATCAGGTAAGGGGGGAAGGGCGTACTGGAAGTTAAAAATGGCAGAAGATTTTAGTTCAGTTTTTCTGCCTGAAGCTTGGTTTCTTGGAGTCAGGGCTTGCCTCAGCAGAGGTGATCTGCAGTTATCACTTCTTTCTCTTGGCTGGGCTCCCAGTCTTCGGCTCAATTGGGCATTTTCTGGACACTATCTTTCCTTTTGGACAGGAGCCTCTGTTGGAAGCTGCTTCCAGTCTGCCATCTTGCCCCTCCCCTCCCCAGCTTTATCATCTTAAAGGTAGCTTGCATAGGTTAGCAAGGAAGAAGTCTGGAGAGAGAGTGGTGATGAAATTGCGAAAGGTATTTTCTATAGCTTGTTGATCATTAAATATTTTTTTTTGCAACAAGAGATCCAAAGCTTAGAAGCAGTAGTCAGTTGGTGCAAGGTCTGGTGAATATAGCAGATGACACAGAGTTCCCATGTCCATCTTCTGAGCAGCACTGTGTGTAGGACAGCATCATCTTACAAAGGATTGGCCTATCTCTATTGACCAATCTCAGTTGCTTAATTGCAAGCATCCTTGTCATTTCATCCAGCTAGTTGCAGTGAATATCAGCCATAATCCATTGACCAGGTTTCATGAAGCTGTAATGGATAACAGTGGTGCTGGACCACCAAGCAGACACCATGAATTTTTTTGGTAAATCTTGGGTTTTGGTCTGTGTTTCAGTACTTCATATTTATTCAACCATTGTGCTAAATTAAAAGAATCTATTTTTCATCATTTGTAGCAACATGGTGTAGAAATAGTTCACTAGCAAGGAAAAGCAATCTTTAAAATGCTGTCTCTTCTGATGCTCATTTAATTCATGCAGAACCCATCTATCCAGTTTTGTTACCTGGCCTATTTGTTTGGAATATAATGGGCCAATATCGTTTGAAATAGTAACATCAGGCCTCGCTGCTAATTCATGTGTAGGTTGAGCTAGATTCACTGCTATTGCACTCATCAATATCCATCTTGGCCTCAGGTCACCCATGCAGCTCATTTTCAAGAATAAAATCACCAGAACAGAACTTCTCAAGCCATAGATGTACTGTGTGTTCATTAGCCACATTCTTCCCAAACACTTCATTGATGTCTCAAGCTGGCTGCACTGTATTGGTTTCACAATGGAACTCATATTCACAAATAACATGAATTTTTGATTTATCCATGGTTTCACAAAAAAGGCTCTAAAATTTTTTGGAAAGATAATCACAAGGAAAAACATCCATTTGAAAGAATGAGGAGGTACCTTTACACAAACACACAACCCAAAAATAAGAACTGTCGAAGTTAAATGTCAGAAATAGCAACTGTCAAACTTAGTGTTTAAAGAAATTGGACATTTCTTACTTAATAACCTAATAAAATACTCCTCTGAGAATCCTGGGTTGACAGCTATTTTTTTCTCAGCTTTTTGAAAATATTATTCCATGATTTTTGGACTTTAATTTTTGCTAAAAATTTGTTAAATATCTAATTGTTATTCTTTTTTAGGTAACAAGCCTCTTCTCTCTCTGTCTCTCTCTTTTTTTTTTTCAGAATATTACAGGGATACACACATTTTGGCTAGATAGTTTGTTTTGTACATTTCAGGTCAAAGTTATAAGTGTGCCTTTCACCCAGAATGTGTGCCTTACTCCTGCTAGGTGTGAATTAACCCAAACCCCTCCCCCTCCACCTACTTGATTCCCGTGGAGTTTTACTTCCATATGTGCACATTAAGTGTTGGCTGACTAGCTCCAACTTAGTATTGAGTTCACGTGTTGTTTGTTTTTCCATTCCTGCCATACTTCTCTTAGAAGGGTGGTCTCCACTTCCATCCAGGTTGTTACAAAAGATACTAGATCATCATGTTTTTATGGCTGAGTAACACTCCATGGTACACAAATACCACATTTGATTAATCCGCTCATGTAATGATGGGCGCTTGGGTTGTTTCCACATCCTTGCAATTGTGCATTGTGCTGTTATAAACATTCAAATGCAAGTGTCTTTATGGTAATGTCCTTTTTTCCTTTGGGTAAATACTTAGTAGTGCTGGGTCAAATGGTAGGTCTACTTTCAGTTCTTTGAGGTATCTCTATACCACTTCCATAGAGGAAAGTGTATATATCTCTTCTTTTGATTGCTTTCAGAGTTTTTCTTTGTTTTTGATGGTCTACAGTTTAGCTACAATGTGTCTGAAAGTGGAGTCTTAACTTTGTTTACCCTACTACAGACTGGTTATGTTTCCTGAATTTAATATTTTTGTGCTTTTTTATTAATTATGAAAAGATTTCAGTTTTTTATTCAAATATATTTTTATTCCTCTTTAGTCTTTTTGTCTGGAACTACTATCATATATATTTAGAACTTCTTGTTCTGTCTTTGCTATTTATTAACTTTTCTATTATGTTTCATATCTTTTTCTCTCTGTGCTATATTTTGGGTTGTTTTCCGATATATTTTACTTCCTTCTTCCCTTCTCTAGTTAGGTTGGATCTGCCTTTTACTGGTCCATTAAGGTTTTAATTTCACCAATTTTATTTTTTATTTCTAAAACTTTTTGATGTTACTGACTTTTTCATATATTCCTGGTGTTTTTAAAGTACTCTGTTGTTTATCAAAGTTTTTAATTCCTTCCTGTATGTCTTTAATTATTTTGAATGCACTTTTTGCGAGCTCTGTTAGTTTCATTATGTGGAATTTTGTGGCTCTTAATTTTTAGAATGTGTGTGTATGTGTGTTTACAATTACATGCATGGATGTGATGGCCTTCACTAATAAATTAATTCTTCATGCATTTGCTCATTTTTGTTTGCGAGTTCATCTTCCCTTTCTGTGTGATAATTTTGTGTGGCCTATTTGAGGGTATAACCTTTCCAGATGTTTTTTTCTTGCCATAGGTCCCAGTGGTATCACAGGCTTAGAGCCACTTTTTTCCTTAACCTACTTATTATGAAAAAATTCAAGCATAGCCACATTGTATAAGGAACCTCTACCTTATCAGCAAGCCTCAATAATTATCAACTTCTGCTCTATCTTGTTTAATTTGTATGCTCCTATACTTCCTTCATATCTGCATACCACATCCTAGGTCATTTTGAAGTGAATCCTAGACTTTATATTACTTCATGCATAAATATTTTGCCATGTAAGTCAAAATAAGAAGACTAAAAATGATCAAAAAGCCAACATCACACTTATCAACTTAATTTCTTATTAGAATCAACCAGTGTCAAATATCCATGATTAACTCCTGAATCTTTCTTCATGGTTTGTCAAAAGCAGGATTCCAGTAAAATCAATGCACTCCAGCTGGTTCATGTTCAGATATTTCTTGTGCCTCCTTTGGTCAAAGATTTGCCCTTTCTCCTTTCTCTCTCTCTCTCCCTATCCTCTTTTCAATTTCTTTGCAGAAATAAACAGGCTTTTATTTTTTCAAATCACTTTCAGGTTACTTCCTTATCTTAATAGGTCTTAGGACCCTGTACGTAGCAGAAAAACCTCAAAGGCCCTGCCCCCATCAGGTGAAACAGAAAAATTTTCTTGGTAACTTCCAGGACTAGTGGGATAATAATTTTCTAATCCTAGGCTGTAGGCATGTAAGAGGGCTTTCTATATGCCATAGTCTTAGTTCTGTCTCTTTCCCTGTGGAAGCTCAGGGCATGCACCGTTGGCCTATGTGATCATTGTGACCACACCCTTTCTGTTGTGAAGACTGGCCAGGTTTCTTCCTGCAGTTTTCTGCCTCTTTGCTTTGATTTCTACCCTTATTGCTACCTCTGATGCTACTATAAAGGACATTTGTTTCATTTTTATCTAGCCACTTAAAGTGTTTTTAGGGAGAAAATGTTTCATATAATTTAGTCCTTAATATTATGCAGAAATAAAACCTGATGCTGTCTAAAAATCTTTCTGGATCAACTTGAAATTTTTATACCTTCTCTGAGCCATAGTTTTCTATAAAACGAGGTAATAATATTTGTGTATTACATTGTTTGGGGGAATCTATGAGCAAATACACACAAAGCAAGCAGTACATAAAAGATACTCATTGTCAGTAGAGGAGATTTTCCAGCAGGGTTTGAAGAATGAAGACGATTGGTTGAAGGAGGAGTACTATATTGGGTAGATAAGGAAGGAAAAGGACATTTTGGTCAAAGGTACAATTTGTGTCTCATGACTGTTTTCATCTATAACCAACTTTATTGCTTCACAATTCTGTTGTTTGTGCCTATTCAGTCTTTTGAGGATGTAATTGTGAAAACTCCCAGCAGTTCCTATAAAATATGGATCTTCACCTAGATACACAAATCTATGTCGTCATATTAAAGTGAGACCCAAACCAAAGGCATTCTACTTGAAGTTCTCCACGCTAAGTCATCTACTGGGATAGTTTTTGAATTTCTCTTCTCCATGAGTTGATGAAACCTGTAGCAATGCGTTGGTTTAAAATGGTGAACTACAATCTCGTTTCAAAGCAAAGTTTTTGGAACTTATGAATTGTAGCAACTTTGTGCTGGCACACCTCTTGCAGACTTTCCTAGTCTTTCTTTGGCAGGAAGATCAAGGAAAGCACACTATATCCACAGGATTTGGGGGATTCACACTCCCCTCATCCAGCTGCTCGTCACAAGTTCTAACTCATTTCTATCAGTTCCATCAGGGTAGTTTTCTATTATCTTATAAAGCAACAGGTGAGATACAAGTGAACATCTGCAAAGCACGATGTGCATTGAGAAATAGGGCAGTCACTTAACAAAGCGCATTTCCCCCCAACTCTTTCTGTGCTTATCCAACAGATATGGCTAAACTACACAGCAAAGCAAGTTACAATGTAACATTGGCGGGGAAAAAGTAAAGAAAAAATATATAAAATTCTGGTTATCCGATAGTTTCAAACAGTGAGAAAACCTACCACCTTGAATTAGAAAGGATGTATCTAGCCATCCTAAGGACACTGGCCTGGTGTGTAAGTGCTCCTTAATGCTCCATACTTCTCTGCCAAGGAATCCGGGCTGTCATCACAACAAAGCAGGTAAAGTCACTCTTGTTTCTGGCAATTGCACAAGCAATAATTTCCTTAAGAATAACCACATAAATTCTTACAATGTCTTTTACAGAGATATCTAGATTTAGCAAAGTTCTAGGTGAGGCCAGGCCTGCTTTTATATTATAATGTAATTAATTAGCACATAAATCATTTACTTTGGTTAATTTTGAATATTCATATACGAAAAATACTTACATCTACTGTAATTCAGACATAGACCTATAGATATCAACTTCTCAGGCAAAAGGACAATTGTAATAAAAAGAAAGGGGGAGAAAAGGATTAAGTGGATGTTAAAAAATGGGCGAAACTTAGGTGTAGTTGAGCAAGTGTCTTTTCTCTTTAGACCATGAAAGGAAATACTTCTTGGTGATAGGATTTATCACCTAGAATTGACTTTTCACTGAGAAATTTTGACTTAAATCTCTACCAGCTTCTTTTAAAAATAATCTCGCAGGCCATCTTTGCAAAGTCAATATTACAAGTTGTTTTCCCCAACTCCCCAGAAAGATGTGGAAATGTGCCGAGGAGGCTCCGTGTGTCGAAACCCAAACCCCTTGTGGGCAGGCAGAACTTACTTCTTCCATAAGCAAAGAATTTCTGCACTAGAGGGTTCCATCGGCAACTTTTACTCTAATGAAGAAAAGGAGTAAAATCGGTGACACTCTGGGGTTGTAGATTGCTGAGACAAATGAAAAGGCACTGAACATCCTCTGGATAGATCATAGACGAAATGAAACAGTCCTTCACAAAACTTCCTAGATATAAAAAGTTGTTCCTAGCTATAGTTCTGCTTGGAATAGAAAAGAAACTATTATTTTGAGCTTGGTTTAATAAAAACAAGAAAAAATCTTTTTTCCAAGATAATGATTAGAGTTCCGAGTGTTAATGGTGGTCCACTAACTAACATTGAGTGTTTAGAGGCAGACTGTTCTAGTGTTACCCTCATCTTGATGGTCAATTCTCCCATAAACCCCATCACTGATTGTCAATCTTAAAATGTACATTCCTATCACTTCTGAAATTTGCCATGAATATCCGTACACTAAGTTCAGCTGAAACAACTGTAATTTATTTTTTAAGTAAAATTAATTTTGGGTCTGTTAAGGCCAGAAAATATTTTTAATTGAAGAGCATTATTTTCAGAAATGAAATGCTTGTCTTTGTAATACCACAATAGTGTAATCAGAGAAACAGACACTGCTCAGCATGGTTACTAAGATTGGCATTTCCTGGGTAGCAGATAATAAATAGGTTTGTAGCAGAAATAAAAAGAAGATTTATAGTAATTCTTAGATATTTGCAAACTATTTATATCAACATTACTAGAAAGATTTTTGAAAAGTGGGTCTTTGCTATGAAAGCAAAAGTAGCCCAAGTTACTAAATATATGTATTTATTTATTCAACAAATGTTTATTGACAGCCTCATATGTGCTCATACAAAGTAGAATGCCTGATATCCGTAGTTAAGACATTACATATGTTACCAATTCTAAACATGGCAATGTTGATAATACATGTAACGGCTCTTAAGTATACTTTAGTTTTGGTCTATTCTAATAAATTAATACTCAATACAGTAAGTAAAAAGTGACTAGTTGCAATGGTATCGATGATAGCAATCTCTACTAGTTATTCTCTGCTATATGGTAGGCATTAGGCACCCTGTTTACATTATCATTAATCCTTGGATTAACTATCAAAAGAAGGCATTATTGTCTTCAATTTATAGATAGGGAAACTGAGGCTAAGAGTAATTAAATAACCATCTCAGAGATCAGTTAGTGAGTGAAATAATAGAGTCAAGATCAAACTTAAAGCTCACAGATTTCCAACATACAGCACTGTCTCTCCTTAATCATACTTATCAAAGGAACCAAATATAAGTAGTTATCACTTGTTAAATGAACTGTTACTTAATGTTTCATGCTTCTGAAAGTTCTTTTCACCATTCTCACTTTTTCTAATTAGGAGAATATATATCTGAGTTCTTTTATCTTGCTTTTACTGAAAAGAATAATTAAAAATAATAAACACGGAGGGAGATAACCTTTATAATTCTATTATATTTAAGTCCTATTTGATTAACATCAAAAAATTGTCTTTATAAAATAACGTATAAGCAAAAACAAAACCAGCTGATTCAATGTCTCTTTCATTGTAAAAAGGAAGTGGGATTTTGGTGCACGATGGGTGAGGCAGGGTCTGTAGGTGTTGCTACTGGCTACCTGTCTAGACTCATCAACTGATATCACCCATGGCAATCGATTTTCCTGCATTTCAGTTACCCTTTGGCAAAGTGGGGATTAAACTGGAAAGGAACAAAGACCATATCGGCTGCTGCTTTTTCATACTCCCAGTCCCTACCACAGTAAAGCTTGTTAAGCTGAAATTAGTTGGGGAGGGATACCTACGGGTGCTCATTGATTGAAAATCTCAAAGGTTATGTTGTGACCATTTATTTTTACTCTATTCCCACAAACTAGGAAATGAGAACTACAGTTTCTCATTGGCTCTCCTCTGCACTTTTATACTGATTGTGAAAGCTGATTGTAGAGATTCCAAACAATTAGTCATGTGCCCACCTTAGCTACAAACCAACCCCACTCGGTAACCAGATTCTTCTGTCAAAGAGGGAACTCAGCAGAGGCAGAAAATGCAGTGGAGCATGTTGGAGCGTTTGCCCTTGGCTTGTGAAAGCAGACTGCACTCATCTCTTCCCGATTCTGCTCAATGACTTCCTGCTCGCACCTTGAAATCTGCCAGGGTAGAAGTATTTACACCATGGAAATTAGCGAAGGCTACAAACAGTCCTTCCCTAACTGTCTGTTAAATATTTACCATCACACTGCTGTAGAGGTGGTACAATTTTGCAAGTGATTTCTTTGCTTTGGGTTGGAGTGGCTGCTGCCTGTCAACAGTAGCAAAATGCCACATCCCACTAACTGATGGGTTAAAGATGCTCGCAAACCTCCAACCCAATGTGCTGAGGGTGGTGGCTCTGCAAAGAGGTTGTATTTAAGTGGTAATGAGACATAGAGTCCCCCCTCCAATGTTAAGGGCTCCTACAGTAGCAAGGACTAAATTTCTTCATGGGGAAATAATCGGAGCCAATACTTTTATCACACAATAGTAATTTAAAAAGTTGGGATCAATGAATGTACATCTAGCCTTCAACATTTCTAAAGCCTCAGTTTTCTTTCACTTAAAATGCATTGTTGAGATGATTAAATGTAAGAATATATGTAAAGTATTCAGCTCTAGGCTTAAAACTTTGTAAGTCCTCATAAATAGTAGATATCAGTATTACATGTATTATTATTACTTATGATAAACAATTCTCTATAGGAAATTCCACCATGCTGGACTGATTTTGGCAAGCCCCACACTAGACATCAGCATTTATTTATTTATTTATTTATTTATTTATTTATTTATTGAGACAGAATCTTACTTTTTGCCCTTAGTAGAGTGCTGTGACATCGATCATAGCTCATAGCAACCTCAAACTCTTGGGCTCAAGCGATGCTCTTGCCTCAGCCTCTGGAGTAACTGGGACTACAGGCACCTGCCACAACACCCGACTATTTTTAGAGATGAGGTGTTGCTCTGGCTCAGGCTGGTCTCAAACCCATGAGCTCAGGCAATCCACCTGCCTCAGCCTCCCAGAGTGCTGGGATTATAGGCATGAGCCACTGTGCCCCCAGACATCAACATTTAAAAGACTATGGGTTTTCAAAATTATGGCCCTAGGACCAGCAGCATCAGCATTCCCTGAGAATTTGTTAGAAATGTAAATTCTTGCTCCCCACCCCAGACCTATTAGATCAGAAATTCTGAGACTGGGACCAGTTTTTACCAAGCCTTCAAGTGATTCTGAACCACACTCTTAGACTTTTTCTTATCATCAGGCAATGTCAATGAGAAACAGTAAACATGTTTAAGTCATGCTAAAACATCCTCTCCAATCCTTCTGAAATCTTGATCCAATAAGCAAACTTTAACAGATCCTCGAGAAATGTTCTGTTTCATATTATTTAATTTTCTGGTACATTATATTTCAACAATTGTCCTGAGTGGGACTACACTCAATTGACAGACCGTAATAGAAATATCGCCTGTTGAAAAGGCCTTCTAATATTTTTCCTCAAATTATATTAAATAGATGACAATCCATAGAAATTCTCTTAAGGAATATCCAAAGAAACATTTACAGTCCTTCTACTGCTCTGGCTGATCAATTGATGGTGCAAACAGGAGAAGAGAGTTTTCATCTTATTCCTATATAGATTGAATCAAAGTACATTAAATACAAAGGTGAGTGTTGATTGACTTACAGAAATAGAGTCAAATTTCAGGTACACAAAGGAAAGGGAGGATGGAAGGAGGAGGAAAACATTGAAAGGCATTTGACAAGGGAAGGTTGTTTTCCCCAGACAACCCTGTCAAGTAGCTCTGTCGACAACAAAAAGAAGAAAACAAATAAATTGGAGGTTGTGTGAATGTCACAAAACCAGAATATAAATGCGTATGACATGGACAGGGTAAATACCAGTAATTCTCATTCTCTCAGAATGTTGGAGGGTGGTACCGTGACAAAATGAAAAGGAAGAAAATATGTAGGTAAATCTCCAAGACGCTGGGCCACGGTCTATCTTTCATTCTTACCAACCTCAAAAGGCACCACTGTAGGTACAAGAGGCCAAATCCCGAGAACACAGGCAAGGTGTAACACTCATGCCATTACAGAAAGATTTAACATTCAGAGAACATTTCAACCCTGCTCGACTTTCTAACTCACAGGAGAGAATGCAGACTTCACTCTGTACAGACAAAAAATATCTTTAGAGAGAATGTGAAATTTAGGATCGTTTTCTCTTTTAACCAAACTGTAGAAAAATAGGTTAAAAGATGATGATTGCCTTTTCTTTTTTCCATTAAAAAGACCACTTTAAGCTCTTCTTATCACTATAGTTATCTGCCTGTACACGGACTAAATCTTAACTAGCTCTTGGATGCTTGGGCCCTCTCGGTACTAGTTTTCCCAGTACCACCCTCGTCCCATTTGGCTGAGTGCTCTGACACTGTCTGACTACCTCAGGCCTGGGTATCTGGTCCAAGGACAGCCTTCTTGAAAACCTTAACATAACTGCCCTTTTCCTGTCCTGTGGGCCTCACTTCACCATGTCTAAAGGGAGCTCTGGCCTGGACTCCAGGAATGTTGTCCCAGATAGGCCTGGCGGGTCTCATTGCTTATTAACATGAACTCGCCTTCCTTGCCTGGGAAGCCAGAACACCGTGTCTTCCTGGCGTGTCCACGTCCTCAGGAAACAAGACCCTTCATCTGATAGGAGAAAAGCCTAAAAGGCTTCAGTTTTAGGTATCCAATAAATTGTTTTAGGTATTCAATAAATGTTATCCTTCTAAAATCTGTGTACGCTCAACACCAGTAACTCTCTGATAAATCTTGTTACAAGATGCAAAGCTGTAGGTGAGAGAATGAAAGCCCATCCCCCTCAGAACCTAATGAGTCCTACCAGAAGGCCATGAACTCAAAGTATATTGAATCGATTGAAGCTCTTAGCAAATACCCTACAAAAGGACCCAGAAGTCAAGCTTTCAAGAATCTAAAAGGACAATCAGTTTTATAATTTTCGATATGACCTGATGTACCACCAGCATTGTAAGAAATATACTTGAGGGGCTTTCTGTTCAAAAGATTCAAAGGTTCTTCACAACTGTTTGGCTTCTTTGGCCCTTTTCTGCCTTCACAAGGTTCTCTCTGGACAGGCCGGCATTTCCTACAGTTTCCACTGCTTCCCATATGCTGATGACTAACAAACCCTGTCTTCAGCCCATGCTGGCTCCTGACTCCAGGCCCCTATGACTGAGCTCTGAGTCCACATGGGATTATCATTCTTCACTCCCATTCTGCCCTTACTCTTGTATCTTGTGTCTCTTTAAATGTCCATACCACCCACCCGGCAGCTCAAGTCAGGTAGGCAGCCAATTATGTCTCTGACCGTGCCCTCTCCTTTAGCCCTTCCACCTAACCAGTCTTTAGAACCTGGATTTGGCTCCCTTACTGTCCAAACACCCCTGCTCTCCAGCCCCACTTCTACCTGAGCAAAGGCCCTCATCAGTTCTCCGTAGAAGAACAGTCTCCTAGTTGGTGTTCCCATCCCAAATATTGCCCCACTCAACCCATTCTTCATAAATAGAAGGCCATTGTAAAAAGCAAAGTTGATCACACCCTTCCCTTGCTTAAAATCTAGTTGAAATAAAAGTCCTTTGTGACTCCTTCCTGTCCATCTCTGCAAACACATCTTTCGCCATTCCTGTCTTTCACTGCCCTGGACCTGCAGGAATTTTGCATGTTTATTCTGCATTTCTCCCTGCCTTAGCCCCTACTATTACTTTCTCTCTACCCAGAACACCTTTCCTCACACCCTCCTTCTAACTAATTTGTGGTTATCCTTCAAAACCTATCTTTCTCCAGGAAGTTTCTCCATGTCTCCTTATAGCAGACGTGGTTCTGGTCTTACGCAATGCGGCCTCCTTACTCTCCACAGCACTAAGGTCCTTGGAGGCTGCATAGTTCTCGGAATAAGGGGCTATGTTTTTTTTCACTTCTCATCTCCCAAGTCATACAATGGCACAGGTCTGGCCATTGTGTGTCCTGAATACAATTCTGTCAACTGAATAAGTGCAATGCTTTAGAAGGAGGTTCCTAAGCAACTTCTTGCTGGAGAACCAGGGTAAATGAAGGCAGCAAAGAAGTAGCTACTGCTGACATGGGAGATTTTGTTCAAGTAGAGGCACCAAATTAGATTTTAAGAGGCTGATTAGTTAGGCCTAATTATTGGAATATATCCTCTTTTAAAGACAAAAAGGAAAGTCTTGGCAATTGCCAACTTCAGCACAGCAGTCTCCGTGGACACAAATAGTTCTGAGGGAGACAGCATGACCTTGAACACCTGCAGATAGAAACTCCCAGGCGTGTGCCTAGGGATACCACAATCCCCCTAGAAGCAGGATTAGAAGCCTCAGTTTGGTTTGTCACCAAAAAACAAAAAGGTCTTCTGTTGTTCCAAGTACTGTAAATTCTGAATGTGAAAATGCATAGTAAACCCCTACAGGCCTCATCAAACTTACACCCCAATTTAGTGGTTTTTAAAACTAAGCTTTAAGAAAGAACTTCATCCTTGACTTGCAATGTCGGCCACATTAGGACTTAACACGAATAACTTCTGCATCACTAGCGTATCATCTGGCAGCCCTCTGCTAAAGAGCTGCCGCCCTGGGTCCTGTCTGCTTTGTTTTCTCTCCGACCTTTCCAGTCCGTGCCGTGCTCCCATGTTGTAATGCTGTGGCTCTCCACTGCAAGTGTTATCTGCTGCTGTTAACCATGCAGCCACTCCTAACGACGGAAAACGCTGGACACAGCCTGTACTAAAAGAAAGCTTGGCTTTTGGCTCCATGGTCCAGTAGAAATCTGAACAACTCTCAACTTGGGAACGGATGCAGGCACAGGCAGCCTATTGATTGTGTAACCAAGAAAGAATAGGATAAACATATTACTTAAAATGCTATGTTGGCTTTGCAAACATAGCAAAGAGCTTTGCCACCCTAGCAGGGATTGCCTATAGTTTAAAGCTGGGGTAGAAAATACGAGTATTACCAAACCAGTTGTTTCATGACCTGCTCGGTGACTCTCAGCCACCCTTCCAACATCTGCCCTAGGAAAATTGTGCCTATCAGAAAATGAAATTCTGTTCCTTATTTTTTCTGTGCAAAATTGAATGTGAATAGATATGCTTTGATTAGAAACTCCAAATCCGGCTCGGCACCTGTGGCTTAGCAGGCTAAGGCACCAGCCACGTACACCTGAGCTGGCGGGTTCGAATCCAGCCTGGGCCCGCCAAACAACAATGATGGCTGCAACCAAAAAATGGCCAGGCGTTGTGGCGGGCGCCTGTAGTCCCAGCTACTAGGGAGGCGGAGGCAGGAGACTGGCTTGAGCCCAGGAATTGGAGGTTGCTGTGAGCTGTGATGCCACGGCACTCAATCCAGGGTGACAGCTTGAGGCTCTGTCTCGAAAAAAAAAGAAAAAAAACTCCAAATCCTGTTTAAAAGCTCCAGTTTATGAAAAAGAAAATACCGTTTGACTGACAAGTCAACTATATCCTCCCTCAAAGTTGCTACTCCCCCGGCCAACCTTCCTTCTTTCCATCACTGACTTGCAAACACTCGGAGGTCACTTTCTATGTCTCCCTGTCCAGGTTCCCCCGTCAGTCACGCCATGGCCAATATGTATAGATTCTACCTTTACTATGCCTGTTCCCACCCTCCACTGTCTCTCTAAGTGTGCTTGCCACCAACTGGGCTCCGGCCCACCTGATAAATTAATCTTGCCTTGCTCAGATTAGGAAAAATATCATCCTGACGTTCTCATTGCCAACCCAACCCAACACCACTGCTCATTTTCCTGAAACATGTCTTGAATCAGGTCATTCCCCCAATAAAAACATTTTTAAAGGAATGCCATTAATTAACTAAGCCAACCCCACATCCTCAGATTTCTATCTTTCCATTTTGCCTTGTATTTTATTACTTCAACCACAGGTACATTTTTGCTATCCTTTTAATGAATTCTTTGCGCAGTCCCACCTCTGCCCTTTTGCTAATGCTGCTGCTGCTTTTCACCCAGGCTACCTGGTTTGAATCCTGGTTCCATTTTTTACTAGCTTCGTGCCTCTGCTTTCTCATTTACAATGTGGGATCATAATAGCACCTACGTGACAAAGCTCTGTGACAGTTACAGGAGGAGATACACACAGAGCCCTTAGAAGAGCCCCAGCATACGGCAGGTATTTAGCCGATGTTAATGATCACTGATGGTATCACTTTCAAATGCATCTCTTGAGTAAAGCCTTTTATATTGCCCAACTCAACGCAATTTCTTCCTCTTAATGGTCTTCTTGAATAGCGTGTGACATATAATGCCCTACCTTAGAATAGGGTGCGCACTATTTTGGCCTGGCCTGGCCTGTACATGGATTATTGAGTAAACTTCATTCATCATTGTATACTCTGAGGACCTTATATAGCACTGGTGCATCAAAAGGACTTAATAAGCACTGGCTAAGTCGAAATAAATTGATTGAACTATTTTAATGAAAGTATTCCACACATGGAGGGGAAAAAATAGCACATAAAGGTAAGTAAACAAATGGCCAGCTCGATCACATGGATGCCCCTTGGTGAAAGCCACTAATACGGTGTCATCTGCCAGCACAATTTGCCCTGGTAACATCCTCTCTTCCCTCTTCCCCATCGCAGGTCTGCTTAGTGGCCTACCTTGGCTTGTTTATGCTTTGTGTCTCATATCAAGTGGACGAGCAGACATGTATCCAGTTTTCTATGAAAGTAAGTTATGATTTTCCTTTCTCTTTTATATCACATAAAAAATCCAAGTGTAAAATAAAGGAAAGCCTTTTCAAGGGCTTGTGTATCTGGTCAGTCTAGAAATTGTATTTTTAGGCAGGCTCAAAAATGTTTAAGAGGGCATCGGTCCAGACCCCAAAGGTAATGCTGATTTTTTTTTTTTTGAAGTCTTAAGTTCCATGAACTAGGTTGGCATGGTGGATATGAAGTCTGCCCTTCAATGTCCTTAAAAGGAATATTGAAAAGTCATCAGTTCAACAAAACACTTGGCCGGGGAGAAGGTGTCTCTGTTAGCACCCACTTCCATATCTTGGGGGTTACTTGGAATATTTTAATAATGAAACAGTCTAAGTGTGTTTCCTCTTGTAGGTGGGATCACTGAGACAGAAAAAGTACATTGGGTGCATCCAAAAGATCTGTGCCAAGAATCTCAGGGCAGAGCAGGGACTGGAATATGCAGGGTTTGGCAAGTGTGTGTGTGTCTTTCATCTGCATGTATTTTTTTCTCTGTTAGGGACAGTGCGTTTGGTTGGAGCCAATTCAAGTACACAGTATTTTCACTGCACAATAGAATCTACCCCAAAGGGAAAGACAGACACACCCTGTCAGAGTTTAAGGACATAAAAACTGAACTTAGCAATCAGAGCTAGGAAAAATCAAATTTCTGCATTCTCTCTCAGCTGCTGCAGCAGAGAATAAAAAGCTTTCTGTGTTTTTTTCTGGGGGGGGGGGTTCACATTGTTTACTTTTCTTCCGCAAGAAAAAATATAAAAACTGGATATTCTTTTGTTTATTACAAGAAAGCACAAAGCATAAGAGTAAGTTAATGATATTTTTTGGAAACTACTAAGATGAAAAAAAGATGTGTTGGAATTTCTAGCATAATTGAAGCTCTCGACATTAAAAAAGCAAGGTGCTGACATTTTTAAAAAATCATGCTACAGACAGGAATTTGTGGAATTTAAAAATTTACATTTTATTAATTAACTGAAAAAGCTGGTCACACAAAATATATGATGTGATCCTATAGAAAAAAAAATGTGTGTAGAAGTGTCATCTGTGAATGGTTGGATTCTATCTGCGTTTTGTAGTTTTTCTCTAACTTTGAAATGTTCTCCAATAGTTACACATAACTAATTAACTATTGATAGATGCAATATTTAAAAATTGATAAAGTTAGAATTTTGGTGGGTATGCCTACATTGAGAATTTTACTTTTTCTATCTGAGGACTTTCCTTAACAGAAGGTCAGATAGGGTAGACATCAGTTGGTATTTACTTTTTTTGTAAAGGTCTGACTCAACAGCAAGGCTAGGTGATTAGGAAAAAAAAAAAGAGCCATAAAGCCTAGTGAGAAATGGCTTGTTAAATTATAGGAACTTCATTCAATAGATGAAAAACAACCTAAAACTAGGTTTTCATCAATTTGTGTCCAACACCCTCATTCCCTGTGCCCCCCTCCTCCCATGATGATCCCAGAAAACAGCAGAGGCAAAAGCATCAGTTTCAGAGAGGCCCCCGAAGCCACCTCAAAATCTGCACCTTTAAAATAAGAAGCAGGAGAAAGAAAAAAAAGAGAGAAAGAAAGAAGAAAGGAAAAAACGAAAAAACGAGTCATTGCCAATGTCAGCCAGGTTGAGAATTCCCCACCAGGAAGATCTCATTAGCCGCCTTTTCCCCCCCACCTGTGACAGACATTGACAAATACTGAGGCTCTTTTCTCTTCTCCTGCATGTGACCTTTGGTGATGCTCGCTGCCAGCTCTACATTATCACTGGGTTGAGAGTGGGCTTAAAGCCATCTCCAGGTTTTCCAGTGACACCACAGGGTCCAGCTGACCTCCCTCATGCTTCTCAGGCCATGGGGCACGGGGGTGGGGTGGGTGGAGTGAGTGAGGGGACATGAAATGCACCGTCGTCGGGGGTTTCTCCTCGGAGAGCTGCGTTTTAGTGCCCCGTTTTGGCGCCTTTCCTAAGCTTTTTGGGGAGGATGTATTTCCTCCTGTTGAATGGCCAGATAGCCAGGCCAAGCAGTCAGGCCTTGATGACAGTCTCATTGTGATCTGCACAGACAATAGCCACCGGCTCTTCTCTTTTCCTCCCAAGCTGGAACAGTCCTGTCTGGCGGCGGCCCCTTGGCAGGTCCCCGAGGCCACCGCGCGCTCCTTCGTTCTCCCCCACCCCACCCCCCGCACCCGGGGAGGGGGGACTCGGGCTGCGGTCGCACCTCCCGCCCTTCCTTGTGGCCCAGCTGTCTCGGCGCTCACCTGGAGGCTCAGAAACGTGTCGGGGTCATGTGCTTGCGGGAACTTTCCGGGCACATTCCCTCCCGCCCACATCCAGGAGGAGGCCCCGGCCGCGGCCAGCCTCCCCCACGAGCGGCGAGCTGCACAGGGCCCTCACCATGCAGGCCACCGGGGAAGGTAATTAAATCCAAGCAGAACCACCCTCCTCCCGCAGCCACCGAACGTGAAGGCTGCAGCCGGGTACCAATTAGAGGCAGCAGCGCGGGCGGGGACGCGCCGGGCGCTGCGGTTACATAAGCGCCCGGGGCCACCGCGCCCCCGCCCGCGGCGCAGCGCCAGACTGATGGGCTGGCACCGCGAGACGGATGCCTCCTGCGCCCCGCGTTTATCAAGATACATTCGCTCGGATTCCCAAGGTCATCGTAAACACTTTCACAGCTAGTTTATTCGCGCTGTGTAGGTAAAGCAAGCCACTTGATTTTAAATTACAGATTCTAACCCAGAAGCTTGTTGCTGTCAGATGAGTTAAAAGCCATACGGGAAAAATGCTACAGCGCTGCAGATGTAGCCCACAGGCTTTGGGGGAGCCAGTATATATTTGTCCTGAAATGGATACGAAACTTGATCCTGCCCCCCTGCCTTGGCCTGACGTTTTCTCCGAAGGGGAGAAGCCCAGTCACTGTGTGTGAGGTGCGCTGATGGAAATGCCTCCCGTGTCTTTGTATTCAGAGGCTGAGGGCATAGTTTTTCTTTGTGCTCTTGCTGACTTACAGCATATTTAAACGACTCAATTAATATCGAGCAACCACTGTGTTTGTGTAAATGTTCACATCCTTCCTACAAACCAAGCTTGCAGAAAATAAGACAAAGCCAGTTGTGAGTTGATTCTTCATGAGTCCTAAGACCTGGCAGCTCTACCCATCTCTAATTTATTTCAGGAATGCTTAGTGCTGTTAGTGTACCAGACACTGTTATAAGCTATCTACAGATACAGTCTTTTGGTTCTTATAATGATCCTGTGAAGTAGGTGCTATTATCATCATCTTGCCAAGTTTACAGATGAAGAAATATAGATGCACACGGATTTGATTAATTGGCCGAAGGACCACCGCTAGTTGAGGACAGAACCCAGATTCCAACCCAGGCAATCTGGCTCCTTGGTTTATGGTCTTAATCATCCCCCCAGTACTGCTGTACGTTTGTTAAACAGCCTTGGAGAAATCTTTTATCTCTAAGCCAAAAAGTCATCTTTTAAAAACAGACAAAATTCCCATTTTCTGCCAAATGTATTTTTGTGGCTATCATGAGAAGATAAAATATTTTGCAACTATTTGGATTATTTGCAGATTGAGAATGAGGGATTATTGTCATTGCTTTGAGAGATTGCCCCAGGGAATGTTACAGAAATCTGCTAAGGATGTATGTGTGTTGGAGTTACCGGGGATCTGACAAGACCCCCCCCCCACTTCCACCTACTGATGGCAAGAAAACATGTAGAGAAAATTCCAATTTGGGGCCATTCTGGTAAGCGATGACTGTCAGGTAGGAAATGATCCTTTTAACTTGGGCCTTCCCCACTAGCTAGAAGACATACCAATGTTCCCAGAGCGAATAGTTCACAATTCTCTACCAGCTGCTCTGGAAATGCAGATACAAGGGGCATATACACACAGCACAGCCAGCACAATTTAACGTGGCTCTTGGCACCAAGAATTTGAAGTCAATCATCAAGCCTGAATATTTCACAGCAACCCAGAATAGTTCACATATTTTGCCCTATTAGCCCCAGAAAATAAAACCATATTTTTTAGCCTAAACACTCCAAATTTTGCATAGAGTCTGTGAAAATGTTGGGGACAGGATGAAAACAGTACTGTATTACAAATTAAATATTTCCTTTTAGCATTTATAATGGTGCCTTTTTGTATTTATCTGGTTCCCTTCCTCCAAGGAACACTAAATATGTTGAGTATACCTCTTGTTATGTTCCTGAGATTATGACATGGTTCTATAAACTGTTTCACAGATGGAGATATTTGGGTTATATATGACAACTCTTCAAATGATTTGAAAATGAAAAACAGTGTGTGTTTAAGATATCTTTGTAGAGAAGATCTAAAGAATCCATGCTAAGAATCCTTAACTTTGGTTACGACAGTGTTTCTCGACCTTCCTAATGCCGCAGCCCTTTAATACAGTCCCTGTGGGTGCCACCCACAGGTTGAGAACTGCTGGATTAAGACATAGTAAGATGTATTAAGACAAAAATTACTTTAACCAGTTTCACTCTCGTCCAGTGACTTCAGATATATGGTCAAGCATTGTGTGATCTCTGATAGATTCCCTTGCAGGCAAAGCAGATATATGCTTAGGGCAGCAGTAGTCAGTATACCCACACATGTGCATACATGTGCCCATTCAAGAAAGAGAAAACAAAATTGTAAGTTCGGTGTTCTGTATCTAAGACTTGAAATATTTGAAACTGTCATTGTGTGGAAAATCGCTCACTTGGAGGACTTTTGTATACCTATTTTGTAGTTTCACATGTTTTTATTTTGAATTATAAATAATTATAATTAATTATATTGTAATCATATACTACAGCATATACTAATATTAATATAATTAATTATATTATAATTATAATTATTAGAAGTGAGAGAAGAACATCATCTTTTTTCGAGCCACTTTCATCTGAACCTAGAAATACCTGGAATCCTTCTTTGGGACATTCCCATTCACCAGAATTGTAAAGAACAACTTTGACTGCAGTAACAGGTCTTGCACTGAGAGCTATGTACACTGGTCCCCAAAGCTGGAGACTCTGATCCTTACCTACAACCTCAGCAAGTAGATCATTAAGAGAAAAGTTTCCCATAGGTATCTATCACAAAATATTTCTTGTACTGTAAAACATATTTTATTGTGACCCTATCAATGAATAATTATAATTTTTGATCAAAATATTTCAGATATAAGCAAAATGACTGAATTGTTCAGAGAGTCCACAGTCTTCAGCAGCAGAGTGAGGACTTTAATCAGACTTTCCCAGAGGCTAACACAGAGGCCAACAGCATTCAAAACTTTGGTGGTGGGCGGTCCCTGTGCCTCGAGGAGTAGGGCGCCGGCCCCATATACAGGAGGTGGTAGGTTCAAACCCACCCCAGCCAAAAAAAAACTTTGGTGGCCAACATACCATTTAGAGCTTATTTTCACACTCAGGAACAATGTAGTTATAGCTGGTTTGGGGATAAGTTTCATAGGTGATGAAGCTGGCATCATGCCTCTTGCTTTCTGGAGCCATAATTTTTTTTTTTCTCAGCAACCTCTTGGTGGGGACTTTGGCATTCACTCATGGATACAGTTAGGGAAACATTAGATTGAAGACAGCTTTATTACTATCATTATTACTCTGCCTTGTAAGTTTACCAAGTCTTGCTAATTTTGGCCAATACAATGTTTACATTACAGAAATCCGTTCTTTACGTCCTAATCTTGTCTCAATCTTAATATCAGCAGTGCTTGAGGTCAAAATAAGCACAGTGCGTCATCGGGAGTGGCTAGCTTGCTTGGGATCCCTGTATCTAGACATAAACGTCCCACAATCAAACTAATACAGTGGTCACAATTTATGAAAAAGCCTCCACACCTGGATGGGAAATGAAGAT
Organism: Perodicticus potto; assembly: GCA_963574655.1. Classification (NCBI taxonomy): domain Eukaryota; kingdom Metazoa; phylum Chordata; class Mammalia; order Primates; family Lorisidae; genus Perodicticus; species Perodicticus potto. The sequence goes on from CAUYRH010031134.1 coordinate 22,236, forward strand.
GGGAGCAGGGTTTAAGAATTGCTCACTGATAAAAAAAATAGGGAACTGTCTCCGCATCTCTGGGGAGAGACAGCCGCTCGATCGGGGAATTTCTGGGAGGGAAGAAAAATAACAGTTTTGATTAATTAGCTTTGCAAATAGTCATCCAGTGTTCTTTGTAACCAGAAAGGTTTTCTTGTGCTTTCTTGCAGCTGCTGTACTTCCTGCTGAGCGCCCTCGGCCTGATGGTCTGCGTGCTGGCTGTGGCCTTTGCTGCCCACCACTATGTGCAGCTCACACAGTTTACCTGTGAGACCTCCCTTGACTCCTGCCAGTGCAAACTGGCTTCTTCCTCAGAGCCACTCAGCAGGACCTTTGTGTACCAGGATGTGACTGACTGTTCCAGCATCACTGGCACTTTCCAACTGTTCTTACTCATCCAGATGATTCTTAACTTGCTCTGTGGCCTTGTGTGCTTGTTGGCCTGCTTTGTGATGTGGAAACATAGGTACCAGGTCTTTTATGTGGGTGTCAGGATGTGCTCCCTAACAACTTCCGAAAGCCAGCGGCAAAAGGTCTAAACCGTCTTGCTCAAAGTGGGGAGAGAAAACAGCACCCTCACTAGCCGAGGTTAAAAAAAAAATTTTTTTTTAAACAAAGGCATGAAAGCCTTTTGACAATAAATAATATTCATTGTTCAAAATGAATAATTTTATATTTTTCAAGAAATAAAAGAGCATTTTCTTAGGTTTCTATCGTATTTTTAAACAACCACTCTTCTGGAGAAAACAGGACCCAAATTGGTGTTGGGATATTAAAAGTTAAAAGAACAGCGAACAGGGAAAAATGGCATAGATCTGGCTTTCCTGACTGGAGTGTACTCCTATTACTCATTTTACCCATTACTTACATAATCTTCTTTCCTATTAGCGTAGTTGGATGATGGGAATTGTGAATTTCAGGCCCACTTGCTAAATTTTGTGGCATCCACTTCTGATCCCACCTCCTGCCATTACCTTGAAGAAAGGCAGGAGGTGGGGGAAGAGCTGCCTGTCCAGGTTGAATCTCTTTGTTTTCCCTCTCAGAAATGTCTTCAAGGCATGAACTAGCTTAAAGGAGCAGAGCAGAAAAGGAAGGGACTTTGCAAAAGACTAAGTAATTTTAAACACCTGGTTGGGGGGCGCCCTCTTTGCTTCCGCTCCCTTCATTTGGCTGTGTGAGTAGACGACTTGCTAAATGCTTTGCATAACTGTTCTCAATAATTGAAAGAGGGTAGTAGTTGTATTCTTAATGATGTAGAAGGTTTAAAAATAATTACATTATGCTTCTCGTCTATCCTCTAAAACAAATCATTAAAACTAATTTCTAGCTAATTGTTAATTATAATTATGCTCAGAAGTCTATTTAATGAGCTCTGACTATACTTCTGCGGCACTGTTGGTGTTAAGAGAAATTACTCTCACAAGAGAAGAGGCCCAAAGATTTTTTTTAGGCCTCAAGGAAAAAAAATTTATTAATAGCTTAGGTGAAAAGTAAAACAAGAGCATGGGTAATAGGAAATGTTGGTATCACCAATAGCACATTTGTGATATGTTGAAAAGTACTCCTCTTGGCAACCAAGTGCGCTGGAGGAAGACTGGGTAATGATGATGTGTTCCATTCACAAAACTGTGTGGTTATTTTTGATAATCCCGTTATTGATTTGCATGCTCCTGCAACCTGTGTGTAACAGTTTGATGATCTAGTTTGTGAAGTATGTTCATTGACTTGGAGTGTAGTTTTGTTTGGTTTCGTTGTTAAGGGATTGTAACTTACAGTTGTTAAGGGATTGTAACTTACAGCACAAATACCCCATGGTGGGAAACTTCTCTCTGTTACTGTTACGTTCTGAGCTATATGAGGTATTAAGGAAGGAGCCGAAAATAGAAATACATGCCGCATAAATGTTATCAAGAGCTTTCTCTGTTAGCATGCTTTCTGTGGAAGGCACAAATTCAAGATAAAAATGGAGCTCTCTACGAGCTCTCTGGAGTTTGCGTCTCTACGTTGCCCATTGATATACCTCACTAATCAAGAAATTTTAGCCTAAAAGTAAAACACTTTCTTGTTTGCCTTAGAAGAAAGATGAATAATTTCATTGACCGTGATAATGGTGTCAGTTTCCGCACACTATAAATATCCAAGTAAAAAGGGAAAAGATTAAGTCAGTAATCTAGAGGACTGTAAATATCTTTTATGTCCTCCAGATAAAACACCTGATTAACAGATGTTCAAACCTTTTTTTAATGTTTTGGCCTGCTTTAAAAATGTCCTTCCTAGCGTTAGCTCAGGCCAAGAAGGCACATTGGAGAATTTAGTGGACAAATCTCTGGAGCAGAAAAATTCTGTCAACAGAATACCAAGCATCCTGATGAGGACCTGAAAAATAGTATGTGCCCGGTAAAAAAATATGCCAATAACTGAATCCATGTGATTTTTGATAGGGTTTCCTACATAAAGAAGAAAATGACCAAGAATCTGGAATTTGTAGGCTGTCTGTTAAAGAATAAGAGTGTAGTGCTTTAACGCTAGTTACCACAAATCAGGCCCCACTGAAAGCACGTCCTAAATATCTTTAAAACCTTTTTATAGCCACCACAATGGGTTTTTATATTAAACAATTACGATTATCCACATCATTAAGGTGCTCTATGCTTTTTAAGCGATTCACAGGGTATTTCAAATGGTAGACTAGCTTATGTGCTTCCTTTTTTAAAATAGTGGCAACCCATAAGAGCTGACATGGTGATAAGCTTTATAACAGCATAACAGTCAGGGCATAGATATATGGGGCATATGTAGGGATTCTACTATTATATGATCAAATCATTCTTAAATCCCCAAAGAGAGAAAAAATTCATAAATGGATAGAAGGAACAAAACAGGAAAGAAAGAAAGAAAAAAGATTCCTTTGCTGTGAGCTCACTGTATATCGATATGTGTAAGAATTGTGTTGCATGAATAACAGCTTTGGGCTGGATTTGAAGTATTTTGATGTTGTGTTTTGCAAATATTGAAGTTACAATAATGGCAACAGAGAAGGAACAGATACACAGCTTTACACTTAGCAAAATGTTACATTTGAAATCTGACAGGGAGCCAAGATGGTGACTGTCTCTTCTAAACCATAAAACAGTAAGATTTGCGCAATCTCTTCCTCCTCTTCCACCTCCTTCAGGAGAATTAAATGAATCAAGACTTTGGGAAGATGGGGAACAGCCGGGTCTTGGCAGTACTTGAAATAGGAGGAATACAGCAGCCTGAATGTACAGACTTTGTAAGCAAGCCCACTCGATCGGGCTATGCCTTCACGTGACCACCATCTGTGCCTCCCGCGCTCCATCCAAATTCGTGTAGGCTGCTCCTTGGATCCATGCCTAAAAATATAGCTACACCAGAGCCCTAGAAACTGTAGTCAAGTAACAGGCCTAACTTTTCTTCCTCTTTGGCTTAGAAGTGTATATGATCTCTTCTGTGGGGCTTCCAGCTGCATACATTAGCGTGTTGTCCTGACGGTGAGAACCCATTGTATATGTAGTTTTCTATTCCTGTCCAGGGCATCGGAATCTTTTAATATTCTTGTACTTCCCTTCTGGCTTGCGGTATATCTGGAATATGTTTATAAAATGTTACTAAAGGGTGGGAGAAAGGACAGTGGTGGGATGGTTGTTTAAAGATAATCAGAAATAAACTTACAAGCGGCCCTGCCAAACCAATCATTTCTTATCAGGAAGCACACCTTTATACAGTATTTTCTAGTGATTGTCTCTGAACTGTTGCTGTGTGGCCATAAATTTCTGTAAATCGTGTTGGCTGTCAGGCCAACTCCAAGAGCCATACTCAAAGAGCTCTATCAGGCTTTCTGTTGTACATTCAGCATAGCGTTAAAAAGAACTAATGGCCAAATATGTTGACTCACAGTGGAAACATTCGTTTGGATGAAGAATTAGTGGTTTAGCCTTTGAAATGAATACCTTGATCCGTTTCTTCTGATTTCCTAGTGCTTTATTATCTCAAATGATTATTATCCCCTTCAAAAATACTAGCCTGTACTTTGGTGTTGTGGTTTCATTCTTCAGGCATTAATCAAACAGCAAATGGAAAATGAAGCGACTCTACGTGTTTGAGGTGGTGGTTTTTAAAGGGGTTTGTATAATGCAGATTTCTTTATTAATAAAATTTTCGTAATCCTAGAAAACACCTTGTTTGGACGCGCATTAAAATGAGTGTACATCACCCATGAATTGGTACACATTCGATCTCTCCGGTTAGGGTTTATTTCAAAAATATGCTTTTGGAAGAGGCAAAAACTGACATTCATTTGGAATCCTTTGTTCCAGTGACTATGTCTATTTTGGTGCTCTGCATCCCTTGTAGAAGTCAAGGTTGCAATTGTTCCCAAGGCAAAAAGAGTCTCGAGGTGGAAAAAAATCTTGTGAAAGGCACCTAAAATGCTGATTCTCAATTTTATACTAGTGATGTCAAAGTGATGGCCTCAAGAATGAGCTGCATATTGAGTGCCACATGTGCAGTCATAGTCTACACTTCATTATATAGAAAAACTGACAGCCTTTTCCATTTCCTTTCTGAACTCAAGAACCTCCTCTTACCAACTCTGAAGCAATTCAAATAGTTGATTATATTGGAAAAACATGTAGTGGTTCTTTTTCTTTTATGGAGTTAGACAATCTTGTAGCATGCAGAAAGAAGGGGATAACAATTTAGGATGCAAACTCTGAGCTGGATCTCCTGACACTTACAGCCTCTGTAACTTTGGAAAAGCCATTCAGTCCCCTCATAGGCAAAGCTGAGAAAAATACAACTGCCTCCTAGCAGGATAGAGAAGGTTAAACGAAATAGCACATAGAGTGACTGGCTCATCAAGGGTGCTAATGAACATTTGGGTTCTCCCTTCCATAACCAGGTTGTATGTAGCTTCTGCTCTATGGAAGCTCCCATCCCACATCCAACTAGAAAAGTATCCTGCTTTGCTGTTCCCTTCTGTGACTCTCTTTTCAGAAATCAGAAACATCATCAAATGGGTCTCAAATAGAAATTTTGCTTTTAAAATAAGATAGCTTTGACATTTACTGATAAACATAGAGTTACTTGCTGGTTGGATTCCTAGGTACTGGTTTACATAGCTGAGTGTCTCTTGAATGTGAACATCTCTTGATTCTTCTCCCAGGCAGAAGTAAAACTTGAGACATTTCTCCTGTTTTTCAGATAACGTCTAACTTAATGAAATAGAAGCATGTTTAACCTCAACTTTTCCAAACAAATCTTTTTTTTTTTTTTTTTACAGGTCTATCCTCCCTCTTCTAGAAAAGGGGCGGCACCTGTGGCTCAGTGGATAGGGCACTGGTCCCATATATCCAAACAAATCTCTATTGAATTTTTGTACATTATCAGTCCACTGTTTTTAGGTTATAATGAACAGTCCCTTATTTACTTAAAAATGAACCACATTAGGCACTTTTGGTATCCTTGACCCTGTAGGTCACTGATTCCCATTGAGGAATTACAAAAGCTTTACTTTCTGAGTGGAGTCAGAAAATAGCATGTGAAGCTTCATTCTCCAAGCTGGATATGAAAACATTAACATGAATCTTCATTCTGAAGGAAATTTAGTTGTCAAAGTTATACAGCCAGTAATCTGTATTTTCCCTTGATAAGAGTTTATCTTAGCAGGTCATGATAAATTATTACTTAAATCTTTTATAAGTTAGTCTTTATAATGAATAGGACCAATATTAGATATTATGCTTAAAAAATTCAGATTATGAGTAAGTGAAAACTAATATTCAGGAATGCCAGCACAGAGATAACAATTTATTCTTTCATTTCTTTCCAACAAGTGTTTATTGATGTCTTGCAAAGCATAGAGAGATACTTAGAAGAAGTACTTTATTTTGCTTGAGAAGGTCATTAGCAAGAGCCTTTAATGAAAGGGATATGGACACGTATTCATCTGTTCTGCTTGGAGAAAAGCAGATACTGCAACAATAATCCAAATACTACATAGAAAATTTCACTGGAATGTTAAGTCTTCTGTTTAACTGGAGTCTGCGAGACTCTCTGAATCGGGGAAGAGGAGGCCTAGACTCTTTGTGGGATGTGGGCTGGTCTTTCCTGTTCCACATGGAAGCCAGCTGGAGAAGAAGGCAGGGCCCCGCAATGGGGCTGAGGCGCATGTGATGCTGCCAGAAGATGTGGAGACTTGGATGATACCTGACAAGGGGACGGTACAACAAGAGGTCGGAGCACTTTGGAGCCCCCAACCTGAAGACGGAGGCTGCACCTCTCCCTGGGCAGGGGGCCCTGCTCACTCTGTTTGCTTTCCTACCCTGACCCTTCTCCCCAGAAATTCTCACTGTGCTGTCTTTGCCTGACCAGGTGTGATTGTAGAGAATAAGAAGATGACTTTCAAGGTCCAAGGGGGACGGTGACTGTGGTCTGTGACCAGAGAAGGTGCCTGTCATCTCGTGAAATCCACCCTCTGTCAGCCTCTCTACACCTTCCTGGACATACATTTATTAGACTGTTGATTACAGGAAGGCTTAAAAGTAGAGTGGCAGCCAGAGTGATTGTCACAATCAGACAAACCAGGCTTGTGTTGGAGTAAGGGCAGCCATCGGGTATAGCCCTCACACGCACCCTCACCAGATTTTAAGGTCACCCCAGACAGCTCTGGGGAAAAGGACCAAGAAGGCTCCCATCACTTCTAGATTTCTCTTCCTTTTCTCTCCTGGCCTATCTCTACTCTTCCAGGGAAACCCCCACCCTGCACCCACTAACCTCATTTCACAGCAAAATCTGCCTCTCCATCATCCCGTCCCATCTGTAGGAGACTCTACTAAGGTATCGTGAACTCAAGAGCCAGTAGTGAATACAGAGGTCCCCAGAAACATTGTTTTCATTTTAATAGGCCATTTCTAAAGATCAGAAAATCTTTTAGATCTAGAGAAATGAGGCATGGTGCCAGGGACTGGAGACTGCCCAGCTGTCCTTCAAATCCGATCACGTAGGCAGCCACCTACTCTGTCTGACCAGAAGTATCTGAGTCTCAGAGCTGGTGGGACTTGGAGAACACGGTCCCTCAGCCCCAGCTCTGACTGTAGCCTGGGAGCTGTGTGGGTCAGCAGGCTGCTGGCGACTTCTCAGCATCCCTCTGCTTAGACTGGCTGAAGGGAGGTCTCCACAGGAGTCAGAGGGAAGGATTTTTTCCTCCCACGACTTCAGAGAGCATTTTATTGTGGAAGACAGGATGAATAAAAGGGAAGAATTCATGCAGAACCTCTTTGTCCCCAGTGCCCGGCTCCCTGAGCATTGCTTGTGACAACTCACCAAGGTTGACTGACTCTGCTCAGACCCCTGGGCTTCTCTATTCATCCCACACAGAACACCCTCAAACACTGGCTTGGTTCACATTGCTGCCCAGAGGAGGACATGTCAGCCAATAAACAGGAAAAATGCTCATTTCTTGTTGAAAAAAATCCCAAATTGTAACTTACCAGGGTGATCTTTCTTTTCTCTCTCTCTCTTTTTTTTTTAATTTCCCAAATCTGTTTTTCCCCCAGAGTCCTTGAGCACAGACCTGCGGTTTCTCTCTGCTGGTTTTACAGTCTGTCTGCCTCAAGCCAAGAGACTTGGCTCAGACCCCCTCCTGAGTCAGAGTCTCGGCTGGTAGCTGAACCCAGGAAGCCCTGGCCCCACGTCTTACCCTGGAACCACCAGACCACACAGCCTCCTGTGCTCAGCCCTTTGGCTGGATGTCCTGCCTCCTCTTTGTTTGGAAAGAGGCCTTACGTAACTGCACAACCTACTAAATGCTCCATTGTCTTCTACTTGGGAGGACTCAGAATAACCCATTAGTGACTTGTGACTTATCACAGAGATGGAATCTATTACCCACATATCTGCAGCACCCAGGGAACTTGCCTCCCCTATCTCATTCAGATCAATAATCAACAATAAGACTTAATGACTGTGGTCTTTGGGGAGTTATTAGTTCAGCACAAGGTATAGGACATGCAAAGGCTGGTTCATCTATAGGTCACAGTACTTTGCTCAAGCAGCACATGAAAGTCATTTGTAATTCAAGAGACAGGCATAAACCTGATCTGATTATTCTTTTTACTAATCTGATTTTGATAAACAGCTGATGAAAATAGAAGGTGTCTGGTCATCAGAGCAGAGATACCCAGGCAATGAAATCAGTTTCTCTTATCTCACTGGGCAGGGATTTATATCAAGGATTCTATTAATAGTCCACAATGCCAAGGACCATGATCACTGTCCCGAACTGCAAGAGCCTTCTGAGCAACATGACAGAAACCCATTGGGTAAGGTCTTCTCCTCTATTTTTATTTTCTATGAATCTCTGATTAGCTCTGTTGGGAATTCTAGTAATTATTTTAAGCAGGTACCTTTAGAACAAAATATATACCTCTTAGGATTCAATTAAAAGTGAAAAGAACCTCTGCATGGTGTTGTCAAGGAGTTTTCACTGTTTAAGGAAGGGGTATAGACCAGGACCAATAAAACACTCTGCATTAGGTGACATTTCCATCTGGTTCTGCTGCCAGAGCAGCCCTGGGGAGAAAAGCTGGAGAGAGAGAGGGAAAGAGAGAGGACAGCCTTCTCCAGCCTGCTCTCTCCCCATGGACCTCATAGTCTTTCAAGTATCCCACAAGGCCCTTGCTTCTGTCTTTCTGCAGCAGACATCTCTCATCTGGGACAAGCTACGTGACCAGTTTCAGGTGGAGGCACATTTCTTTTCCTGCTCAGTGGCATGTGAGTCCTCAGCAAAGCTTTCACAAAAAGTCCCTGAACTTGGTGAGGAGCAGCCATCTCCAATCGCCTTTGAAGCCTCCCTTGAGAAAAGGTGAGGGGTTGTCTCCCATGCGATGACTTTCCCTCCCATTTCCCTTAGCACCTCCACATCAGGTGACAGTCCACCAAGTTCAATGCATGGATCAAGGGACAGCAACTGCCAAACTGAGCAAAAAACCTCTGCTGTGCTGACTTTTGTGTGCAAATGGAGCTCTTATCATATTCAGCTCACTGCATTTCAAACAGCAGAGTGGAGAAGGGGCTTTCCATTCTGACTCTAAAAGAGGAATCTCCCCAAAGATTACTGAAGACTCCTGCAGTATTTGGGCCCAAGCTTCTTGAAGGACTTACTTGTCTCCATTATAAATTTTAGGACACATAATTGAACTCCCCCCCAACTTTAAATTAATGTGAAAAAAAAACCCTACTTCTTTTGATTTCTTATTTCCAGAAGACACTGTGAAGTTCAGGTTCACCTCAATAAGAAAACTGGATTACTTCCATTTTAGCTGAATACAACCTCCATCCAAATATGGGTGGGGACTATTTATACTGCAAGGATAAGAATTCAAAAGGCAGTGCTCGGCATAGCTCATGGGAGTGTCATTACAAACACATTTTTTTTTCTGTGCTAACTGGCTATGTAGGAAGGATTTGGAATAGACATTAGGAAGACGTTCTTAACTACAAATGTGTAAGAAAAGAAAGAAATTACCAAAGGGTCTTGTAGAACTATTTCTGCAGCACATCAAACCACCTTTTCTAAAGATATTAATAAAATAGTATATAACCCTCTCTATGGAATGCCTTCATTCAGATACTGCCCAAAATTTATAAGAAAAAAATTCTTCCAACTGGAAATCATGGGAATTTACCAAACCAACAAAGACGTCTAATGGTGTCACTGTCCTTTCTTATTTGTTTGTTGGCCTCTTCTAGCTTTAAAAATAGTTTTGGTTTAGGGAATTTTGGAGAAAGTGTCAAAAGTAAGGAAGTTAAGGGATTGGAGAAAGGAGTATAATTGGAATAGCAATAAATTATCACTTTAAAGTAACAATAAAAATAAAATTTAAAGTAAAAAATTCCTTACGAATAGTCTACATATTTTAAGTACACGAAAATAATATGCAAAACACAATCCTCTTTAACTAGACTTGTGAAATCCCAGAATGATATCGTAAGGAGCCCTTGAATTCAGTGGCTATATGTGTATGACAGGCCATGTATCCTGGTCATTAAAATATGATTCTGGATCCAGCCTGCCTGGCTTTGAATTCCAGTGTGGCCTTGGACAAACCATCTAATGTCTTTGTGCCTCCCTGCCTCGGTGTCTCTATGTGAAGAAAAATGAAGAGGGGCTTTGTGAAGAGTGAATGAATGATTATTTTATGTAATAGATTTAGAATGGTGACTATAGTCAGTGTGATGTATGTGATGATGATGGTGATGATGGCAACAACAGTGATAAACTGTCCAAAAATAGTCACAGGCACATTAGGAAATCAGGAAAATAGTGGTAGCTCTCAAAATTCCTAGAGAAAAACACTCTGCAGAAACACGAGTTAATAATTTCTGTCTTCTGGAGCCTAAGTGCAAAACAGCAATCTCTCTGCCCTCCGGAAAACATTGGAAAGTGCAATACAGATGATTTGCTTGTGTTCCTTTCCCAGCCATGGTTTCTGCTCAGTGAGCAAACTGGATCAGAGTGTCCAAGGCCTGGTGTCTGGGAGGCTGAGGCTTACTGCCCTGGGGAAGGACGCCAGGGCCAGACTTACAGAGCCCAGAGCCATCCTGTGGGCCCCTCCCCTACTCCAATAGATGCAGGTGACCTCAGATTATAATAAATAGCTCACATAGCCTTTCAAGAGAGTCAATAAGTAACACAAGCTTGTACAGGAGAGTAATAGGCAGCATATTTTGGGAAAGACAATCCTACCATGTTTGCTTTGGAGACTCTGGTGGGTTTATGGATGCACTGTTTACAAAGATACCTATGACTTTTTTCTTCAAACTCAGCTGGCAGGGTTATTTTCTTCTTACTATCCTCAGCTCTGTCCTGAGCCCTGCCCAGCATCATAACCCAGGTTCCATATGGGGGCAGGACTTCGGCAAAGTCCTGGTAAGGACCTTTCCAGCAAGCTGGTATCTATAAATTTTATAGATCCATGTCCAGATAGTCAAGATCAGCCCTGGAATCCAAGAGACAAAATCTTCAGAGGCCTTTTCCAAAGTTATTCTTACCAGGCCACCTTGCCTGCAGGAGGCCCCATGGGCTGGTGCCAGAAGTAGGCTTAAAATGCAAGCCTACTCTGCTCAGACCTAAATGCAGAGCTCCGTAAATTGATGTCTTGGGTCAATTTTGGTACTCTGAAGAGCAGAGATAGATGAGATTTAGATTCACAGCATGTTGGTGAATTAAAAATAGACATGAAGTACAGACATGAGCAAACTATCTGGCTGGGGGAAAGATGCCTTCCTTGCCTGTGGGAGAAATGTCATGGGATCTGCTCTGGCCATGAGCAGACACCCCAAGCCACATCCGCTGCACCAACAGCAGTGGATCTCGAGGTCAAAAGAGGACATGGCCACCACCACACTCGATCCCAAACCACCTCCTTTCCTGTCCCAAGTTTCTTCTCTTCCTCTGCTTTTTTTACCCTCCATGCAGAAGAGGGAGAACTAAAACCAGGGACAGGGACCAAGGAGATAAGAGCATGAAAACTTTTCGATATCTGCCTGCAGAGTTTTATATTCATTATTCCTGTAACACAGCAGTTTCTGGATGAAAAAGAGTTGGAGGTCAGAGTGAATGCACATGTGAGGTTACTTTAAAGATAAGCACCAACGTATTCACTGTGTGCTCTGCAGAAATCTGGGATTTGCTGAAGGTTCACACGTTCTTTTGTAAGAGGGATTAGGCTTCAGGTAGGGCTTTTATGAAATTACCGGATTTTAGTATGTTTTTTAGCGATAGTGTTCCTCTCCTTCTACCCCCAGATGACACTCCCATCCACACTCTACCACTGGTCATTGTTTCCCAAGTGCAGCTATGGACCTTGACATGAAGCAAAGGGGAGGAATCTTTCCTACTCTTAAGTTTTCAATCTTGGCTCTTGTTACTTATAGTCAAAACCTTTCTCTTATACTTGTTTTTCTTCTTTATAGTAAGAAAAATATAAAAAGGGAAAAGACAATGCTATTACAGCTTCTTTTAGTTACTCTCACCTCTTTCTCTTCCAGGGTTACTTCTTATCTTAAAACCATTGTGTTAGAGTTAGAAGGAATGCCTCTATCCCAGCTCACTCATTTTACAGATGGGAAGACTGAGGTTGGTTGAGGTTAAATGACTTGGTCAAGGTCACTCAGCTCAAACCTTTCTTTAGCTTTCCTTTTTAGCATAAACTGTTAGCTTTAAACTGGCTCAAGTTTTGTCCTCTCTCCCTTTCTTCTTTACCCTTTACCTTATGAGTTTTTTAATCTTGCCGTTGGATTGGGATTTGCAATTACACAAACTCTAATTCCAAAGGGTTGAAAACCCTGCTCCATATTCTCAAGGAGGCTAGGCAAGAATTTTTTTCTAGGACAGGGAAAAAAAAACCCTCTGCATTAATTTTGCTAACATATCCCAGCAGGTTCTTATTCTTCTTCTTCTTCTTCTTTTTTTAGAATGAAAGAAGTAAAGTGAAATAAAAGTTATGCATCTTCTTCCAACCTCAATGACTCATGAGTAAAGGAAAGGAAAGGTGATTTGAGGGGACCCAAGAGTTCACTTGAAGAGGGGAGCTGTAAGTGTGACTGGAAGGATGAAGGAACAGACCGAACAGCCTCTTTCTTTGAGAATGTGCCCTTGGTGCTGATTATATAACACTGGTGACTGCAGTCCCAAAGGGAACTTCCCATCTGCCTCAGTGTGGTTCAGTGGTTAAAAACAGCCCGGACCAGTCAGAGTGCCCAGCGTCCAATTCTAGGATTTGCTCCCGTTGACCAGCTCTGTATACATTAGGACAAACCCCTTAACTAGTCTATACCTAAGGTCCCGTACCCATAAAATGGGGGTAATAAGAAGACCTACTCACAGGGCCATCATGAAGCTTGTCTGTAATGTGCTGGGAAGAGTGCCCGGGACATTCTAAGGGCTCCATCTATGCTTATCATTATCGTGACCTGTTATCAGCCCTGTTTCCCAGCTCATCTATGAATCTGAAAAGATGGGCCAGAGATGGAAGAGGAGAGGGATTATTTTATTCTGTTTGACCAGGTGCTCAGGAAAACAGCACCGTTAGGACTTGGTGTAGGCAGGAGGAATCCTTTGTCCTAATTTAAACCCAGCTTGGACCATTAAAGCACACATACTCACAGTGAACATTCAAAATAGGGAGAAATTTCCAGAGGATGCCTTCTTAGAAAAATCTCTGGGAGACTTCAGACTTTTAAATTAAAGCCTGGTTTCTGGCTAATGTAACAAGCTTTCTCTGAAGCTCGCATGCGCTGGGCTTCCTCATGGCGGCATCAGATCTGCGGCAGGGAACAGCAGTCCCACCAACTCCAAGGCTTCAGAAGCAGGATCGGCTTTTAGACTCTGCTCCGAATGCCCCTATTGCCCCATGACCTCCCCATGCCTTTGGTGACGTCCCTGTCAAAGCTGGACTGGCTCTGTGGCAGCCCCATGCTGGTACTTTTAAAGAGCCCCAGGATTTCAGAGCTACATTGAAAAGTACAGCGGACAAGTAATGAAAACCATGTCGTTACTCGTGTCCATCAGATCCTCAATCCTTCCAGTTCTGTGTCCATCTTTTGCCTTTCCCGGGGCTGCAGTGCACCTCTCAGGAGGTATCTGGTAGTTACTGGCACACACGGAAAAGGCAGAAAGGAGAGAATGGAGTCTAGAGAAAATGTCCAAGGGCCATTCATCGGCCCCACACTAATGCGTTCTGAAGGCCTTTTTATGTGGGAAGAAAAATAGTGATTAGAGAGTCCCCAGTCATGCTCATAAAATCATGCTGCAAGGGAAGCTTCCCCTGTTTCTGAAATTGTGCGTATGTCTTTCATACGCCCGCCATTGCAAACATGCAACACCCACAGCAAATGAGTAACTCGGTTAATTGTGGAAACTCCTTCCAAAACCCTTGGGTCTTACTCCTCCCGACCACATTGGAAAGAGGGAGCAACTATTCAACGTAAAGCTACAAAACATTGACTAGGGAGTCAGCAGGTAGACGGAAGTAAGCCCCATCATCGGTCATGCCGCCAGAACAGTTACAATCATTCTTCACCTGCTCAACTGGAAAAAAGGACCTGGCTCCAGCTTATCTTGGTAAGTGACTAATGTGAAATCAGCCCAGGGAAGCCTGCCATGGCCTCAGAACCGTCTCCACCGTTCTGAGCAGTGCCCTTGGCAACACCACAGAAAGCCAGAGGAGTGGGGAGAGGCCCTAACCCGGGAGAAGGGGAGAATGGCATGAAATACGATGCGGCTGCTGGAACTTTCTTTTCATTAACTTTAAATTATATCAATTTCTAAACTTCAAGATACCTATTGAAAGGAGAAAAAAGATTAGAAAAAAGAAAACAAACCCCACAACAACAATCTATGTGCTTTTAACCTAGCTCAAATGGAAAGTAATAACGAAAGTAATTCAGCCTAGGCAGAGACAGGCCCACCGCTATCACTGCTCCCACCTCCCACTGGTGTTGAGCTGGGAGATTCCATTTCAACGCTCCTCCGAGGCCAGAAAAACACAGGCCCGGCTGCGGCCTCCTCTGGGCCTGCCTTTCCCCTCACCTGGAGTGACTCACCAAATCAGGCCCTCCCAGGGCAGGGACGGGGCAGAGCATTTGCACGGTGGCTGTAGAAGTGTGTGCCATCTTTCCAGCGTGCTTAATCTCGCCGGGCCTGGAGCACGTCTGTTAGACATGGCTGACAGCTCCTGGATCATCCAATTACTGACATGCTTGCTCCAGAGTCCAAGTGTACGCTGGGGACGAGGTGACCAAGACGTTTCTCAGCTGTGCTAGGCCGGCTGAGGTTGGGGTGGGCAGGTGGAATGTAGTGGAGAGAGGAAAGTATGAGCTTTCATCCCTCAATCCCAAGGCTTTGTCAAGATCCTAGCCCTCCAAACCCTTCCCTGATCTTCTGCCATGAGGTTCCTTTCATTATTACTTGGTCAAAGGGTGAACAACTGAGGACAACAGGGAAAGGCCATACAAAGTTTCCTTTGTGCTAGTCACCGTTTGAGGGACTGCTTGTCTAGAGATCGATATAACAGACCAGCTTACCTGCAAGTGGCAGAGACAGACAATGAAAAGATGAGCCAAAAAAAAAAAAAAAAAAACATTTTAGATAGTGGGCAAGTGTTACAAAGAACACTGAAGCTCCCGGTGGAAGGATTTGCCATTTGATCTGGAACCTGAATGAGATCAGATAGAGCCAGGCAATAATCTGGGGTGGGGGGAGCTTTGCAGACTGAAGGAACAGCAGATGCCGCTTCCTAAGAAAGAGGGTAGAGAATCTGAGCACCAGAAAGAAGGCAGGGGTACTTGACCAGAGTGTCTGAGGGCAGGCTGCCCCAACACGAGGACTGATCATGTGCAGTTGCAGAAGGCTCAGAGGCCACTATGAGTCGGGGAGACACTGGGGGAATTTGTAAGCAGTGGTACGACATGGAGTTCGTCCCCTTGGCTTCCCATTTGTGGGACACATGTGTATTTTAAAACACACGAACGTACACACAGGGAAGATGTGTGATGTGTACTCTGGAAAGATGGCACACACTCGTACACTTCACTGTTTGGGCTGTGAAAATACTTCACGTTTTTATAATTGATAAATTTGATAAGGAGCAGGGTGAGCAATTTCTCAGAAGTATAAAAGGAAGCCCTCGATTGGAAAATAAGGCAGGTGTTCCTTTGAAGCCCTTTTATAAAATTCTGGAAATGAAACAGTACCGTCCACACACAAGTCACGTTGGATGTCGACTTTTCGAAGCCATCCTTCAAGACATTTTATCATGATCAGAACAGGGGCATGACAGGGAAGAACAAGCTGGATGGCTTTCTCAGTAAGCCCCGGAGAAGTCGCAGCTTGGTTTAAGGAACCAAAACCCAGTAATTTACAAGTGGTGTGGTTTATCCATATTTGCACAGGGCACCAGGCCTCCCTCTGAGATCCAGACAAGAACCCTCAGTTTTCCCCGCTTGTTTAACCACAGTGGTCTCCCTTTGTCCCAGGACACCACGGCACCACCCTGGAAGACCCAATGAATGAAAACATTTGGAGCAAGTACACGTTTTGGTTGTTGACCTCTGAAATGCCTTCAAATACTTGTTTTCTATGTGACCTTCTTTCTTTTCTTCCCTTCCTTCCTTTTCCTTCCCTTCCTCTCTCCTTCCCTTCCTTGCTTCTCTTTTTTCTTAATAACTTGAGGAGAAGGAGAGAAAAATCTGAATGAAAAGGGAGGATAATTTTTAGTATGAACTCTTGAGTATGTCTAATACTGCTCAAATCTCATAATATTATTCTTGTAAAAGAATGGAGTTTTAAACCCCTAGAAATTAGAGGCATTCTCTCAGACTACAAGTAAACAGAGACTTCATATCCACAGAGTTTCTTGTTGTTTAAAGCAAATATGTACAAAAGGCAAATACCTTTTTAAGAAAACAAAGTTAGTGTTGAAAAAAATGATGATGGACTGGAAAAGAGTGTTATTAATGAAGACTATACGAATTGCTGATAGTCAGGCATATTTTTATTCAGTTCATCATATTTATCCTTTGCCAACTTAAAGATACTATGAAACATAAAATATTTTAAGAGGAAAAAAGAAGACAAACATTAAATAAAATCTAGACAGTATATATAAAAATAGTAAAAGGTGCTATAAACCAGCAAAATAGAATGCTTAACTCTAAAAAACGTGGGCACTTCCTATCATCGTATGTTTTACTTTCATGGTTCCAGAGCCCTAAAATAAAGCGGATTTTAAAATATCATTTTCACCTCAGAGATATTTTGGACAGGCTGTGGAATCTAGTTTAACGATTAAACATCTAGAAAATGAAAGTATGGTAGACTAAATATTGGTCCTGCATCAATATCCATGTTCTATTCCTTGGATCATGCAAATGTTAGTGTGTATGGCAAAAAGAGCCTTTTCAGACAGGATTAGAGATAATTTTTTTTTTTTTGAAAAGTCTCACTATGTCACCCTTGGTAGAGTGCTGTGGCATCACAGCTCACAGCAACCTCAAACTCTTGGGCTTAAGTGATTCTCTTGTCTCAGCCTCCTGAATAGCTGGGACCACAGGCACCAGTCAAAACACCTGGCCATTTTTTTTTTTTTGGTTGCAGTTGTCATTGTTGTTTTGCAGGCCCGGGCCAGGCTTGAACCTATCACCTTTGGCGTATGTGGCTGGCACCCTGCTCACTGAGCTACAGGTGCCGAGCCAGGATCAAAGAGCCAGGGGGGTTATCCTGGATTATCTGGGTGGGCCCTAAATGCAGCCGCATGTAACCTGATAAGAGAGATACCGAGGAAAGTTTGACACACAAGAGGAGAAGGCAATGTGGCCACGAGCCAAGGAGTGCTGACAGCCCTCAGGAGCTACAAGAGGCAAGGTCCGGATTCTCCCCTTGACCTTTGGACGGACTGCATCCCTTCCCACCCACACCTTGCTTTTGGGATTTTGAAACTGATTTCAGACTTCTGGACTCCCAAACTGTTAGAGAATAAATCTCTGTTGTTTTGAGTCACCCAGTTTGTGGTAATTTGTTTATAACAGCCTGACAAAACAAATACAAAAGCTATTCTGAATTAATACTCACAGAGGAAGTAAATGTGGCTGAGAGGAGGTATATTTTTTTTTAATGAGGCAGCATTGAAATTATCTGCATTTCTGCATCAAAGGACTAAACGACCATCCTTATTTTATTCAGTTTAGTGCATTAGACTTCTTCAATAAAAAGCAGGTAATAGCGGTCAGGTGGTGCTAACCATATAGGAAGTATTGACTCTGCACTTGTTGAAAGGTCTATAAACTTGGAAACATTTTTTATAAGTCAACATAGTAAGTGCAGATGATAAAAAGGAAAAAGATCAAATAGTACAGGCAGGTATAGACTGAGCGTTAATTGGCAATTCTGCTCTGAGCCCCATGTCTCCTCTGAGGCAGCCAAATTAACCCTTTCTGACACAGAGCTTCTCATAATCATGTCCACAACTCTGAATAACAGGATTATACCTCTATTATTTTATCAACTTTAAGGAAAAACAAAACCCAAACAAAAAAAAACCCTACAGATCTCCTATTAAGAAAGATGAATATTTAGCTCAGTGTTTTCCACCTGGTTGCGTGTTTAAATCACCTAACAGCTTTTCAGACCTATCTACAACTGTTCCCTATAGAGTCTAACTTAAGTTTTCCTAGATGGGCCTAAGTATCAGTTATTTTCACAATATTCAGATGATTCTGCTGTGAAATTACAGCTGAGAAGTACTAATTTAGCCCATCTCCCTACATTTTTTCTCTTTTCTCCCCCTCCCAATATTTAGTAGTTATATTACACATTTTCTTTTTTTCCACCATCTTATAATGAGGTGTCCTATGTCTTCATCTTTACTTATTTAATATTCATTTTAAATAATATCACGAAATATTTCTCATCTATCAACTTTGGAAGCCATTTTTCTGATTCCTAACTAGTTGGCAGAATTCTACAATGCCCCCCCACCAGATTTCTATCCCCTGTATGTATCCCCACAAAATCCCCTTCCTTGAAGTGTGAGCATGACCTGTCATTAATCTGTTCAGTCTGGGTTCATCAAAAGGAGACATCCTGGGTGGGCCTGACCTAATCAGTTGAGTCATTTAAAAGAAGACAATCCTCTTGCATGGGCCTGGAGGAAAGCAAACAGCCACGTGGTGAACTGTGAGTGGAATATTCCAATCCTACAAATAGAAGGAACTTAAATCTGCTGCAACCGGCGGGCAGAGAAGAGGACCCTAACTGGAAACTAGATTGCAGCCCTGGATGACTCCTTGATTTCAGTGTGGTGAGATTCTGAGTAGAAAACCCAGCTGGCTCTTGCCAAGGCTTCTGACCTACAAAAACCGTGAGATAATAAATCGGTGTTGTTTCAGGCTGCTGAGATTGTGGTCATTTGTTATGCAGCAAGAGAAAACTAAAATACTAACCAAGCAAGATGAGGACACAGTGACCCCACCGGTTCTTTACGCTTCTCTCTTTCCTGAATCCTAGTTTCTATCCACGTGCTTACTTTCAGGTTTTCAAAGTTAATAACATTTATATCCTGCTCTATCATATGGTAGTGTGGTGGTTCTGAGAACAGGGTCTGTAGCAGATTGGCTTTATTTGAACTTGGTTCTACTCAACATTAGCTAATGAAATTTAGGCAAGCGATATAATCCGTCACTTGATTTCTTTGTATCACAGAGAAAGAAAAATCAGTTCTACCCCATAATGTTGTGAGAAATAAATGAGTTAATACATGTAAAGTGTTCAGAAGTTCGACTAGCACATAACAATTATGCAATAAGACTATCACTCTATTCTAAAAGTAGAAAACCAGTAAATTGCATTTACTTAAATAGGACCAAGTGAATATTATTTCACAACAGTGCCAAATAGCATATTGGTATTAAGTCTCCTTATCTGCAGGGCCAATGTCATGACTTCTGGGCTATTTGAAGGAGAATGTTTCCAGAATCAATGTCAAATGGATGCTATCTTTTCTTATACTTCATCAGTTCTCAAAAAATTTGCCATATTTTAGTTTATGTTGGACTGGACAATAACTTTTGCATACAGATTTTTAATTTTCCTAAAAAAAACAACCAGATTCTTTCATAATACTTAAAAATTATCTAGCATTTTCCTAGTTGAAAAATTTCAAGAATCTACTTTCTCTCCAGAGATCTCCCTCAGCTCCAATCTAGTTCCTGAAGATGTGAAATGACAGTCAACCCGGAGCTTTCTGGTAAATATTGGAACACGTTTTTTTTTTTTTTTCTATTTTATCAGCAAAAATAAACCAAAGTAGTTGCATAAAGCACAGCTCCTTGGAAATTCTGTCAGTATGATCATCACAGATTAGTGTGGTCCCATGAGGAAGAGGACCAGCTTTGAAGGTAAACGCTCCTGAATTCTAACCCAACCTCCGTCATTCCTTCGCTGTGAGAGCTTAGGCAAACAATTAACTTTCGGCATCTTTAGCATGATGATGACTGTATGTACCTAGTAATTCTATCCATGGCAAATTAAATGAGATAGTGTGTATAAAGGAAGCTTCGTGCAGAGTACCTGCTACATAGTAAACTCTTACTAAAAGGGAGCTATATTCATTATTAGCCAAGGACTGCAGCGAATTACTCTTTTGGGTTAATTAACCTATTGAAGGACAATTATTTATTTTAAACTATAATATAAAGCACCAAGAAAAAGCATGTTAAATGCAAATGTTCCTTTTAACTAATAATAGTAAAATGAATACACAAGTAACAAACACTGGTTTTAAAAACAAATGCACTGCCAGCTCTCAGAAGCCCTCACTCCCCTCCCCCTCCATCCTCACCCCTCTACTCCTTTCCCACCAGAAACATTTCCTTGCACCTTAAGGGTAACTGCTATTTCATTTTCATTTTTAATTTTCTTAACGTATGCGGTAAAAACTTTCTCACTTTCTTTTAAATTTTATCACCTGAAGAGAAATACCTCTAGCAAGACTTAGATAACTTAGGAGTTGCCCAAGAAAGTTTAGTGTATTGATTTTGTATTTATTGAGTGAGACAGTGTGCAAAAACTATACAGAAACTAATAAAGTGATATACTGTTTGTTCTCCAGCAGCTTATAGTGATGAAAAATAAAGCCATGCCCCTGGCTCCCAGCTTGCCTGATGCCCTTCATGCCACTTTCCTATGGGGTATAACAATATTTACTGGAAACAAAGGTAATACTGGAAATGCTGTTCTTTTTAGAATTGTTTTCAAAGCCAACTTCATACTCACATCTCATTACATAGAGAGAAGGAGAGCTGGGCAGAGGCATAAAATGTATTTAGTATCTGCTACCTGCTTAGCAATATGCTAAAGTTTTCCCATTTTACTTATTTTTACAATGGTCTGACATAGTGGATATCGTAACAGAGAAAAAAATAAGTTTCTCCTTAAGCTTAATAATTCTTAACTGGAACTGCCTATAACAAATGACATATTAGCAAGGGAAAAACAAACGTAAGTTTATTAATATGTACACATAGCCCTCATCTGTGCATGGAGGACATCCAGAGAAGTGAGTAAATCTCTAGAATAAATTTCAACAAAAGAGGCTAAACCCAGGTCTTCAGCTTTTCCACATAACAAGCTCAAAATAAAGAAACTTATTTTGCGGTGGCATATTGTGGCCTCCTATCATCATTTTGGGATTGTGTGCTGAACCCCACCAATATTATTAACCCTGATTGACTTGTGAAAAAGTTGAGGCAATGGCTAATAAATTGGGACAATATATTCTTAAAAATGAAAACTGGTAAGACTTCAGTGTCACTACATCAGGAAGATATAACAATTATAAATGTAAATGCACCAAACAACTAAATCTGAAAATACATGCAACAAATCTAACAGAATTGAAAGAGAATTAGTAAAACGAGTCTCAGTAAATTGAAAGTATGCTCTCTAATCACAATAGAATTAAAAATTAACAACAGAACTAAATCTGTGAAATTCCCAAATATTGGAAAATTTAAAAACACTCCTCTAAATAACCCATAGATCAAAACAGAAATCACAAGGAAAATTAAAATATTTTAACCAAATGAATCCAAAGTATACCATGCCCAAATTTAAAGGATGTAATTAATGCAGTATTTAGAGGGAAATTGATAGTTCTAAATGACTATATTAAAAAAGAAGAAAGCTTCAAATTAATAATCTAAGCTTTCACTTTAAGAAACTAGAAAAAGAAGAGCAAATTTCTTTTAGTGATCAAGAAAATTGACAAACTTTTAGCTAGACTGACCAAGAACAAAAAAGAGAGAGAGAGAGAGAAGACATAAGTTGTGAAAATCAGAGATGAAACAGGGAACACCACTACCAACTCTGCATAAACTAAAAGAATTATAAGGGAATGTTATGGATAACTTTATACTAATAACTTAGGCAACCTACATGAAATTAACAAATTTCCAAAAAGTTGCAACTTACCAAATTTGACAGAGGAAGAAATAGAAAATATAAGACTAAACCTATAATAAACGAATTAATTTAAAAATCTTTCCACAAGGACAAGTCCAGATCCAGATAATGTCATTGGTTAATTCTATCTAATCTTTAAAGAAATAATACAAGTCCTTCAGAAATTCTTTCAGAAAGTAAAATAGGAAACATTTCTCAACTCATTCAATGAGGCCAGTGTTAACCCTAATACCAAAGCCAAATAGACACATCACAAGAGAAGGAACCTACAGACAACCTCCATGAATGTAGACACAATAACCACTACCACAACATTAGCAAATTAAATACAACAACGTATAAAATCTTACATTCAAGAAAATATAGGATTTACCCCAAGAATGCAAGATTTAAGATCTGAAAATCAACTTAATATAAAGGACAAAAGCCACATGATCATCTCAATACATACAAAAAAAGCATTTGACAAGATCTGACACACAATTGTGATTAAAAACTTTTAGCAAATTAGGAACAGAAGGAAACTTCTCCAACCTGTGGATTTGGTGAAGCTGCTATGGGCAAGAAGTATATCTTTATTATGTTCTCGTTAGGATTACTTAATCAATTTTAACTAAGCTCCAAAAAACCAATCATGTCCCATGGACTATATGGATGATAGCCTGGCATTCAAGTTGTAATATGTCCTTGCCACAAATGATCTTTTAACTACTTATTTTTCTAAAAGCAGCTCTCTCATCCCTGTCTTTGCTCACACTGTCTCCTTCAGCCACCAGGTGGTACTTATGGGATGTGTAGCTTTGTTGCTGTCCAGAATGATTTTGGGGTTAGTTTGAGACAGGGAGACACAAGATGTAAAAATGTCATCTGTCCACAGGGTCTTTATCAAATATAATTAATTAGACAACTTTAATTCACATTCATAGAATAAATCTATTTTTTTTCTCTTCCTCAGGGAAAGTTGGACATAAAGTATCTCATGGTTCAGAATTTTCCTGAAATGTGGATTCCTTAGGCTGTATGCCCACAAAAGTCAATCTTATGGGGAAGCACGTGGGCAGCTACCCAAGTAATGGGGCTTCATTTATTAATTCTTCAAACAACATTCATTCAGTGTCTGCTCTGTGCCCAGCATTGTTCTAGGAATTAGAGATACAAAACAAAGTCTCTGCCTCTGTAGGGCTTACATTGTGGTTAGGGGAGAAATAAATAATAAACAAATAAATACTGAAACTTAGTCTGGGAGAGCATTAGAAAGCCCTGAAGAGGAGAAAATGGGAACAGTGGAGGTGGTGGGCACCCCTGCGTGGGGAGTGGATGGGCAGCCAAGGCTTTGCTAATAAGATGACTTTTGAGTGTGTCTGAAGGAAATGAGGGAGGAAATCATGCAGTTGACTTGGGCAAAAGCAACCCAGGCAGAGAGATTAGAAAATACAAAGTACTGCAGGCAGAGCATTCTTGGTACCTTCAAGCAGGAGAAAGGAGGAAAGGAGCGTAGCTACAGCGGAGCATGAGGGTACACAGCAGAGGTGAGTTCAGAGAGGCAGAGGCCATATGGCCTATACAGCCCGAAGGAACTTTGGAGGGAGCTGTTGAAGGATTTTGAGCAAAAAGTAACATGATCTGACTTCTATTTTAAAGGGATTACTCTGGTTGCTGGGTTGAGATTAACTAGCAGGACAGAGGTGGGAAGAAAGAGACCAATTGAGTCACCATTGAAGCCATCCAGGCAAGCGGTGGTGGTGGCTTAGATTAGGGCTCTAGCAATGGAATGGATGAGAAGTGACCATATGCTGTATACATTTTTAAAGAAGAGCCAAGAAGATTAGCTGATAATTAGATACAGGGTGTGAGAGAAAGAGAGGAGCCAAAAGTGATTATTTATTTTAATCATTTAGCACAAGTTTATGTAGTACTAATTATATGCCAGGCACTGTTCCAAGCGCTTGACAAATATTGACTCATTGAATCTCTGCAACAGTCCTAGAAGATAGGTACTATTTTTATCCTCACTTCCCTGCCTTCAACGTTTTGGCTCTGAGAAGCTAGGAGAATAGAGTTTTCCTTTACTTAGCAAGGGAAGGCAGTGTACAGAGGAGGTTCGAGTTGATATACTAGGTTGATGGTACATGTGAGATTGAAACAACCATGTTGAGATGTCAAGCAAGTGGTTAGTTAAAGTCTGGACTTAAGGATAGGGGACTAGGCTGGAAACACACACTCAGTGGTAAAAAGATGGCATTTGAAGCCATGAAACTGGATGAGCTCTCCAAGGGAGTATAGATAAAGCAGAGAAGAGGACCAAAGACCAAGATTGAGGCATGACATGTTTAAATATGAGGACACGAGGACAAACTATCCGACAAGATGAAGGACTAGAGCTTGGGATCCTAGTCCCAAGGAGGGAGGATGATGTAAGCAACTGTGTTAAATGCTGTAGGTGGGTCAAATGAGAGGGGATTAAGAACGTATTTACTGATTACTCTGAAAAGAGCTGAATGGAACAGACAAATACTTGAGGCAGCGGGTTCAAGAAACAGGAGGAGGATAAAAGATGGTGTGTAAAGATCACTCTTTTGAAAATATGAAATGTCTGATTTTGAATCAAAAGTTTAGCTTATTGTATCTCAAATAAGAAGCAGTGCAATTAATCAAACTATGCACCTAAACTGTCAACACAGTTTTGCCATCTTCACAGCAGCTTGTTTATACCTGCAGCAAAGAAGTCTGGAGAGAAAGTGGTGATGAAATCATGAAAGACATTTTCCCCAGGTTGTTGGGAACTGAATATTTCTACTTACAAGTGGACCGACGCCTGGAAGAAGTGGTAGTCAGCTGGTGCAAGGTCTGGTGAATACAGTCAGCTGGTGCAAGGTCTGGTGATGACAGAGAGTTTCCAAGTCCAACCTCTGTCATTTGAGCAGGGTTGTTTGTATGACACATGGTCAAGTGTTGTCTTGCAAGAGGATTGGCTTGTCTCTATTGACCAGTCTTGGCTGTTTAATCTCAAGCATCCTTATCATTTCATCCAGCTAGTTGCTGTAGACATGCACCATAATCTACTGACCAGGTTTCATGAAGCTGTAGTGGATGATAGCAGCACTGGACCACCAAACAGACACTGCTAGCTTTTTTGGATGAATATTCAGTTCTGAACTGTGTTTCTGCACTTCATCTTTATCCAACCATTGTGCTGAATGCTTGTACTTGCCAAGAAGTATCCATTTTCATCACATATAACAATATGGTATAGAAATGGTTTGCCTTTATGTCATGACAATAAAGAAAGGCAAGATTCCAGACCGTTCTCTTTTGATGCTTGTTTAATTCATGCAGAACCCATCCATCCAGATTCTTTACCTTGCCGATTTGTTTCAAATGGTCCAATATTGTTGGAAAAGTAATGTCAAACCTTGCTGCTCATTCACCCACCAGATTGGGATGAATTTGCTTTCACTATAGTTTGAAGTTCATCCTTATCTACCTTGGTCTCAGGTCCCACACGTGGCTCATTTTTAAGATTAAAATCACCAGAATGCAACTTCTCAAACCATTGACATACTGTGCATTCATTAGCCACGTATTTTGAGCTGTCTATACTGCCTTGGTTTCATGATGGAACTCAGCTTCAAAAATAATATGAATGTTGGCAGCACCTATGGCTCAGCGAGTAGGGCACTGGCCCCATACACCGAAGGTGGCGGGTTCAAACCTGGCCCCAGCTGAACTGCAACAAAAAAATAGCTGGTGTTGTGGCAGGTGCCGAGAGTCCCAGCTACTTGGGAGGCTGAGGCCAAAGGATTGCAAAAGGAGGTTGCTGTGAGCTGTGTGATACCACAGCACTCTAATGAGGGCAATAAAGTGAGACTCTGTCTCTACAAAAAATAAATAACATGAATGTTTGACTTGCCCACAGTTTCACAAAAATTGCTCTAAAGACTTTTTGAATGATGATCACAAGCCAAAATGCACATTTGAAAGAGTGAGGATGTACCTTCACAATCAAAATAAAATGAGAAGTGTCAAAGCGAAAGACCAGAGGTATTCACTATCAAACTTAGTACTTAAGGAAATTGTATATTTTCTACTTAACTCATATTAAAACAGAATAGAGAAATATGGCAGCAGCCAGAGAAGAATATAGGGGCAAGCGATGGTTTTGTTTTAAAATGGGTGCTGGAACTTTTGTTTTAAAAATGAGGGAATATGGCATCTATCCAGAAGAAAAAAAAATTTTTTATTATAAAGACATTTGGGCTCAGCACCTGTGGCTCAACGGGCTAAGGCGCCAGCCACGTACACCTGAGCTGGCGGGTTTGAATCCAGCCCGGGCCCGCTAAAGAACAATAATGGCTGCAACCAAAAAATGGCCGGGCATTGTGGTGGGCACCTATATTCCCAGCTTCTTGGGAGGCGGAGGCAAGAGACTCACTTGAGCCCAGGAATTGGAGGTTGCTGTGAGCTGTGATGCCACGGCACTCTATCCAGGGTGACAGCTTGAGGCTCTGTCTCAAAAAAAAAAAAAAGACATGTGTACGAGGCTGTTTGTCGCTGCCCAATTTACAATTGCTAAAGTGTGGAAACAGCCTAAATCTCCTTCAACCCAGGGGTGGATTGGTAAGCTGTGGTATATGTATACAATGGAATATTACTCAGCCATCAAAAATAATGGAGACTTTGCTGCGTTTGTAGTAACTTGGATGGAGGTGGAACATATTATTCTTAGTGAAACATCACAGGAATGGAGAAGCAAGAGTCCTATGTATTCAACTTTGATTTGAGGACAATTAATGACAATGAATGACACAGTGGGG
>CAUYRH010031135.1:0-24289 GCA_963574655.1 Perodicticus potto
GTCTCCTGCCTCTGCCTCCCAAGTAGCTGGGACTACAGGCGCCCACCACAACGCCCGGCCATTTTTTGGTTGCAGCCGTCATTGTTGTTTGGCAGGCCCAGGCTGGATTCGAACCCACCAGCTCAGGTGTACGTGGCTGGCACCTTAGCCTGTTGAGTCACAGGCGCCGAGCCGAAAATTATTATATGTCTAGAAGTGAATGACAATAAAAAGACAACATATCTTCTTTTAGTTTCTTCAGATTTTGATAAATTTACTTAGGTAAGTCTATTGTTTAAATTAAACTTCGCTTAAGTAGTTTTCATGGATGTCTCATAACTAGGATGCCCAAATAATTTAGTATCTATGCCGGGGTACTCCTGAAAACGAAAGCAAGAACTATAAATAATTACTAAGAGACAAATGGAATGATTGGAGATCATTTTTTTTACAGCTAAATTTAGAGCATTTTTAATATTTTCAGGAATTCATGATTTTTCTTGTTTTTTTTTGTTTAGTTATTGGTTTAAACTGTGCCATCATTTTAAAGGTCAACTTTGATTTTTAAATTGCTGAGTCTGTTACAAGAGTGTTATCATACTGGTTTAGTTAACATTTCTGACATTTTCATGGATGTTAATTTAAGACAAGAGCTTCCTTTCCAGGCTATTTTCCACTTCTAAATGAATTTATTTATGAGCCGTTTTTCATCTACAGCTAAAGATCATCCAGATAATACATATAGTTCCATGAATGAATTTATTTTTCACTGTAGTGTGATGTGTTTAAAATTAAGAACCTCTCATGAATGATTCTAAAAGTCCTAATGGGAACAACAATAAACTAAATTCAGATACTTTCTTAATACTGTGACAATCACAGCAACCAATAATCAGGGAAATTTTGCACAAGAGAAGTAAAAGCAAACTGTCATCATTGAGTAAAATACTTTTTCACCTTATAAAATTGCCACCTAGACTACTCAATTCCCTGCTTGGATAAATGTTTCACAATTACACGTGACTTTGAAAATCATTGTCTTTAACTTTATATTTTACTAGTTGCTAAGTTTGTTGATTGTTAAAGTGTACCAGATAGATTGTTTTGTTAGTTTTGTATCATTGGTACCCTTACGTAAAAGATTATAAATTGTCTTCAGTCCGGTCTTCACAAGACGTGTTCCTCCAAAGGATGAAAGTTCCTCAGCTCCTCAGACACTGCCAAATCCATACTGAGTTGTCTTGGGGAACTACATTCATCTCTGCAGCATGGGAGGTGGCATATTCTAAAATCATTCTTTAAATCAGAATGTTGAGAACTTTTATTTTCCTGCGATAGTCTAATCCTTCTTCAAATGGCGTTGACATAGAACTGCTAATGTTTTTCTTATTTATGGCAGCACCGGGGTTTGGCAAGCTGGGCCACCTCTGCAATTTACAACACTGCTTGTAAGCGTGTCTGATCCATTACTCTGAAATATTGCTGGTGTTCCCCTCTTTCTTGCACAACAACAGTTTTACTCTTGAAATGTAGTTGAGATAATGTCATTGTCTCTCTAAAAAATTCTTCTGACTTCCCAGAAAGAATTCCAACGTCTTCAGGAAGGAAAAAAGAGAGCCTGTGATGTGGCAGCCTTCTGCTTCCTATCCTGCCACAACTTCTTACCACCGCCATCTCCTTCTGGCCAAACATATTTTATATTGTTAAAAAATCTACCCAACTTTGCTCCAACTGCATAACCTTCAGCAGAAAGTAATTTGAACACTCATTCATTCATTCCTCTATAGGTTTCCAACACCCTAGAATCCCCTATTTTCAAGGCATTATGAGAAATACCTGCTCTATGATTTCTGATTAGACAAACATGATAGTTATTTATCGTCCCATTCATTCTTGGAAATTATAAAAAGGCTACTTACAATAAAAACAAAGATTTAAAATTTCTTTTTAATAACCCCTCAATCAGACCTCAATCCTTGATTAAAAGGATGAATAAAAGATGCCACTTCCAATATTGAGGCCATGAAAAGTAAAGATGCTTTCAGCCTCATCAGGAGACAGTCTGTTAGCGCTGGCCCCGTACAGCCGTATTGTGGTCATTTCCACCCATCTCTTTTCACAATCAGTCTCACTTGCAAAAATTTCCATTAGC
Organism: Perodicticus potto; assembly: GCA_963574655.1. Classification (NCBI taxonomy): domain Eukaryota; kingdom Metazoa; phylum Chordata; class Mammalia; order Primates; family Lorisidae; genus Perodicticus; species Perodicticus potto. Next base: position 2,132 of record CAUYRH010031135.1, read on the forward strand.
CATATGAAAATTGGTGTCATTTAAGATTGTTGTATTGTGGCTTCATTGTTTTCACTCTACCCCTTGCCTCAGGGTCAGAATTCCAATAATTCCCACAGACACGTAGACGTTCATGCATTTGGCCTGGCAAACAAGTGTGGTTTTAATGGAGTTCCTTCTCAGAAGACAAGCAGCGCACGTGTTCTGCAGCTGAACTTCCCAGAGACCCTGGTTTAATGAAACAGTAGTAGCCACCTCTTCTATAGTCCCTTAGTAGCAACAAAATGGTGCCACCAAAGGGAGAAAAATGTAACCTTTCACACCACTCTTTCATTTTTAATATAGATGTATTACTTTGGGGGGGAGAGGAGTTGAGGAAATTATAATTCCCTAAAACCACTGTAAAGGAGGGGAAAGCAAAGTAATAAAATTATAGCTTCTATTTAATTCTCTGACACAGTGTGCCTCCATGTTTAATATGTAATTTTTCATGAAATAACATATCCATTTAAGCACAGGCTCCTACTGTCTGTTCTTAATGTTACTTCAGCAGCCGCTATAAAAATAATGTCTTATTTCCTTGGGGACTAATTGGGCTGTGTCTACTTGTCCGGCTGCTACGAGAGTAGGTTACATGTTTTTCTCTGAGCTGTTCTTTTGCAGTTCTTTTTTCACTGAAGAACTTGACTTTTCCCTCAGGTTTACTTATAGAAAGTTTGCGGACAAATTAACAAAGGGCCATAACTCATTGACAGAATAGCAGGGGTTTTCGAGAGGCTAAGTGACTTGGCTTCCTCCTCCAATTTTAGTTGGGTATTTGTTCATTGAAAAAAGAAAACCAGCTAAAAATACTGCCACTGATTCCAATGTTTGCCACCGATTTTAATTTTACTGACTTGTGTGGAATCAAATCAGTGCCCCTGGAATGCTTCAGGGGCAGTATTTGTATTTTCTCTCATTGTGAGAGGATAGCCTGTGGGGAGAACAGTGTAATGTGTTTCTGTACAGTAGGCTCCTGCTGCCCACCTCCGTGTGACTTATATGTAATTTCGTATGACTTCTAAACCATAGTTAATCAGATGTATTTCCCTGTAATTATTTGTTGGTATCTCAGTCCTCCCAATTTTTCATATCATACTTCAAGATGAAAATACAAAAGTAACTACCCTTACCAGATTGCGTTAAAAATGAAGAATAATTGTTATTGATCCTAAAGGGAAAAAGTCATAAGTTAAAGTTTACTATATGAAGGTAATGTCTCCCTCCTTCTGTTCCTTCTTCCTTTAGCTTTATTCTTTCTCTTTCAAACTCCTCACTCTTCTACTTTTGTTTGCCTCTAACTCTGTGTCCACATAATAACCACGTACTGAGGCACACTGTTAGCAGTTGATAATTACTTACATCAACTGAATAAACAAATACTTCACGATTGGAGGAGGGATTGTAATTTCAGTTTCAGAGGAGATTGCATTAACTATGTGGTGGAGAAAAATTTGTCTCTATCTATACTCTAATTCTGAAATAGCAGCAGTATGCAATTTTCACAGTCACAAAGTTGGAGCCCTGAAAATTGGAAGGCAGTGTGTATGTATGCAGACAGCTTTCCTCACTGAAGGAAAGACCCGGAGACTGCAGTTCTTCCAAAGGACTACTAAGAACGTCTTACAAAAAAACAAAAAAAGAAAGAAAGAAAGAAGAAAAAAGAAATAAATAGGTTCAAAAATAATTTCTAAAATTATGTAACATGTAAGCGCACAATACATATTTTAATAGAATTGGTGTTAGTTTATGCATGAAGATCCTCTTCCTGTACTACTTTCCTCAAAGCTAAGTTACAAATTATCAAGTTTCATGATCCTAATGCTGATGTTTAACGAGTTTTTAAAAACGTTTGTCCTTGGCAAAATAAAGGAGAGCTTGAACAAACAATAAACATACCTTCTCTATATCTAGAACTCAAATAGTTTCACAGGTAGCTTTTCAAAGCCACAGCTTTAAAGTGAGAAATTCTTCTCATCCTGTATTTAGAAGGCTGTGTGATTTTCATGTTGAGATGCATATTTTGGCTGCTGAGCAGTGTGTGATAATGAAAAACTTGCAACTTCGTTGCAGACAGCTTTGTAACTTCAGACTACCCACTCCCTTTCCTGTCTGGACTTTTTGTTTGTTTGTTTTTATTTTTAATCCTTGTGCAATCATAGGCAATATTGTCTTTTAAGCATGTTTTCTGTGTGTAATGACATTTCTTTCTCTAATTAGATGAATCAAAAATAACATATGTGTTTTTATTTATTTTTGCTTTTTTTTCACATGTTAGAGAATTATTTTTATTTTTTGTTTATTTTTAATAAAAGAGATTCTGGAGTCTTTTCATCTTTGTGACACCAATTATTTATCTCTTTTTCACTAAAAAGTTACAGGCTAACAAACTGTTAAACCATAAGATTGTTCAAAATATATTTTCTATACAGAAAAAAAGGTATAAACTGCGCAAATTGAAAAATCACCATAGTGAGGTGTACCTGCTACTCGGGAGGTTGAGGCTGGAGGATCATTTGTGCCCACGAGTTTGTGACCAAATGGTACAGGATAGGTGGCGCCCCAGCCAGCTCAGCTGAGCCAAGGGAGGTCCTGCCGCCTCTGCCCTGGCTGTGTTCCTGCAGCTGCAGCTGGCAGAAGAACCAGCGGGCTGGAGGGTAGTCAAGGGGCTTCCCTGATGAGGCTGCAGTAGCCAGACGGGCCAGACAGCTGCTTGGGAGACACCAGCGCCTTAGTGTTTCCCTCCCCTTGCACTTGCAGCTGAACAGGGAAACCCCACTTCCCAGGCCTGGTCAGTTTCATATAGGTTTCCTAGGCCTGGGAACCACAGGGATTGTAGCCTCATTTGCTACAGAGTTCCCAATAGATGTAACTACAGTGGACCCATGCAGCCATATATATACCCCTGGACAAAGAGCCCAGAGAGACAGAAAGGGGGGGAGAGAGAGAGAGAGAGCGCGAGCACTCTTCTCCCCTCCGCCCCGCCCCCCCACTTGGTTTATTTCTCTCTGCCAGAAGCTTTGGTATTTTTGTATTCTTTTCTGTAAGTAAATGCTGTCTTACCACTGATCTGTGATCTGTGGATTCATTCTTTAAATCACGGAGACCAATGACCTACTGAAGAGGAAATTCCAGTATCACAGCCTCTGCAACACAGTAAGATCCCCCCATCTCAAATAAAAAAATCTTACCACAATCTATCTATGTAGGTCAACCATGTATTCACAGCTTTGCCTCTTCAATTTTTTTTAAAAGGAAATAATTGTAATAATCCTTTTAACTTAAAAAAAAAACATAGACTACTAGAGTTCCAAATAAATTTTCAACATTATATATCATCCTTCTTTAATATTTTTACCTTGGAGGAAACCAGTAAGTAATTTTTAGCCCCTGCATAAAATTATAACACCAATGTACATTAGTGTGATAAGTAAATTGTAGAGAATATACTCCAAACCTAATTGTCAATGTGCTTTTGTGAAGAAATTTTCTTCTCTGTGTGTCTATTTATTTTGGCCAAGTTATAGGCCTAATCTCTTTGTGTAATTCTCCATCCTCACCATGCACATCTGTCCAATGGATGTTATGATCATAATTATAAAAAAGTTTATAATTTTTTAAAGTTTTTTAAAAATAAATTTTCTATTTGACATTTATTTTCTTATTTAAATAGACCTAAATATTGCATATTTCAAAAAGATATGTGGTATAGTGTATTTAAAACAAAAACTAGATTTTAGTCATTCAGGAAAAACAACCACAGAAAATCATACTGAATTTATTTATTTTTTTAAGTTAACTACTTTCTCTCCTTTTCATAAATTCTATAAGTGCATGAGGTAAACAGCGCATTTTGGCTCACTAGCTGGCTTAAGTCAAAATGGGACTTAATTTTCAAAGGATACACTCTAAGACTACACCACATCCCACCTTCTCTTTCTGCCATTTGTGCTTTATTTAACCTGTACAATTGCTGATCTCTAGAGCCCGTCCACATAAACTTCTTCTCCTCAAATTCTGCCCTGGCATCAGTTTGTTTTGTATATGTCAGGATTAAGGTCAATCTGTATCTTAACCCAGTGCCCTGAATGAAGGAAAGAATTTGAATACAAGGGGCTGAGGAAGTCAGACACATGAAACACATAATCCATGGAAAATTTACAGCAAGAAAGAAGTAAGACGTGAAATGTATTGGGCAACATGAACATTTTAAAAGTTAGACAGAAAAAAAAACTAGGAGAAGATTCAGAAAGGGGGAGAAGATGGAGTGATTAAAAAAAAAAATCCATGGAAATGAAGAGCCACAGAAACCTGACAAGACAAAATGTTAAGAAAGGAGGAATGGTCTCAAGATTAGATATTCCAGAGATGCCAAATATAAGAACAGAAAAATGCCTCAATGAGTTTATTTCGGAAACTCAATAGTTGTTGTGGTAGAATTCATTTCAATGAAGTCATAGCAATGAGGTCAATCAGAATGGGTCGAACAAAGTTGACAATCTGAAAAATTTTAAAGAGGTAGATGATGGACATGACAGTTAATTTTTATGTCAACTTGAGTGGGATATGGATGCCCAGATATTTGGTTAGACATTATTTTAGGTAGTGGTTTCTAGATAAATTTCTGGCTGAAATTACTTTTTGAATAGGTAGACTGATTTTAGCAGTTTGTTCTTGTTAATGTTTGGGCTGATCCAATTAATTGAAGATTGTGTGAGATAGGAGGCGGATGGGCAAGCTCTCACCTAATGGGCATGATAAGAGGGTATATGGCACACTCTTGGGTGGAGGGTGCAACTATTATTTGGATTTTACCTAACAAATGCAAATAATGTAACCTAATCATCTGTACCCTCATATCAATCTGAAGATTTGAATATAACAAAAAGGCTGAGAAAGAGGAAACTCCTTTTAATTGACCACTTAAGCTAAAACATTGTTTCTTTTTGTCTTTGGACTCTGATTAAAACATTGGCTTTAGTTAGGCCTCAAGCCTGTAAATGCAGACGGGATATCTCAGCCTTCATGATCATGTGAAGCAATTCTTTGTGATCTTTCTCTCTCTCTCATTCTACACACACACACACACACACACACACACACACACACAGTTGCTTCTCTGTTTCTCTACAGAACCCTGAATAATATAGATAGACTATAGTTTGTTTTAAGAAAGGCTAAAAGTGAAGAAGTTTGCTAATGTATATGTTTAAATTTCAAATAATATGCCAGTAGTACAGAAATGTGCTACTTCCTTGTTCTTCCTTGTATTTCATTCTATTTTCTTTACTCAAATACATGAGGCAAACTCTATTCCTTTTTATGTAATGTTCCCCTGAGCTGTGCTTTGATACGAAAGACTAAACCATATGTTCTAGATGTTCAGCCTGCCATCAGGATGAGAGTCCTCCCATGCCTTCTCTCTATATAGACTTTCCATCTGCATGTTTGCAACTCAGGAGAGACAATGGTATAATTCCAGCCCAAATTCAAAGGCCTGAGAACCAGAAGAGCCAAAAGTGTAAATTTTGGTACAAATACAAAAAAAGACTGATGTCCTAGTTGGCAATCAGTCAGGCAGAGTGAACAAATGGGCCCCCACCATGCCTTTTGTTCTAGGCTTCGGCAGATTTATGAAACTTGCCCACATTGATGGAGACAATCGGCTTTACTCTACTGATTCCAGTGTTAATCTCATCAAGCAGCAACCTTAAAGACAAAATCAGAATCATGGTTAATCAAATATTTGGAGCCCCTCAAAGCTCAGACAAGTTGACACATTATAAAATTAACTATCACAAATGGGGACACAATCTGACAAGTTAAAAGGATTAGTCTGACTGTTACGTAAAGAATAGACCATAGGTGATTAAGGGTGGAGGAAGGAAAGCCAATTGAGAGGTTTCATAATTTGCCTACACACATAAAATGTATTATTAATTTACATAATCAATAATTTAATTATAATAAATAAATATGGGTTTGGCCTACTTAAAATAGAAGAATATAATATCTTTAGAGTTTAATTAATTTTATTGGACAAGTTTACAGAAAATCTCATACAGCATCATTTTGCTTATGATTGTTATCATCTCTACTTTTCTCATTTTCCTAAGTGTTTATTTTTAAAACCACATCTTAAAAAATAAAATTTTAAGTTTCTATTGTATTTTCACTTTCAGAAGGCATCAGACTTATGGTTGCTCTGGTTATTCTCACGCTATTCAGTTTCACTGAATCTGAAAATTTCTACAGGTTGTTTTGCTAAATGTTTGTTAATAATAACCCTCAGAATCCACTACAATTAAAATATTTCCTCTAAAAATATATTTCCTTTTGACTTTTAGGAAATAATTGTTCTTCTCACACATTTTTATTTTTTTTATTTTTTTGAGACAGAGCCTCAAGCTGTCACCCTGGATAGAGTGCTGTGCCATCACAGCTCACAGCAACCTCGAATTCCTGGGCTCAAGTGAGTCTCCTGTCTCTGCCTCCCAAGTAGCTGGGACTACAGGCGCCCACCACAACACCCGGCCATTTTTTGGTTGTAGCCGTCATTGTTGTTTCTCGGTCCGGGCAGGATTCAAACCCACCAGCTCAGGTGTACTTGGCTGGCGCCTTAGCCTGTTGAGCCATAGGCACTGAGCCGTCTCACACCTTATTAAAGAGACATTATAAGCCTTTTTAAAAGCTAATCATTAATAGCGGAAAATAATACATGCAATTAAGTCAAGCTTATAGGTAGGAAGAGAGGCAAGAACAAAACAAGCGAGTAATCAAACAAGAATAAATCAATACAAACAGTGAAAAGAAGTTAAAGGAAACCATCTACTAAGATGAAACTAGTAGCAGAAAACAAACTTGAATTTGGATGATTAAAAAGAGGATTTTCGGCTCGGCGCCTGTGGCTCAATGGGCTAAGGCGCCAGCCACGTACACCTGAGCTGGTGTGTTCAAATCCAGCCCGGGTCCGCCAAACCACAATGACGGCTGCAACCAAAAAATGGCCGGGCGTTGTGGCGGGCGCCTGCAGTCCCAGCTACTTGGGAGGCAGAGGCAGGAGACTCGCTTTAGGAACTGGAGGTTGCTATGAGCTGTGATGCCACAGCCCTCTATCCAGGGTGACAGCTTGAGGCTCTGTCTCAAAAAAAAAAAAAAAAAAAGAGGATTTTCTACAGAACTAATTTGTAAGCTGGGACCTAATAATAAGAAACAGTCAACCTTGCAAAGGATGAAAAGGAACCCATTACAGACAGTAGGAGCAGCGTAAGTTGCCCCTCAGATGACGGTGTCTTGGGTATCTTTTAGGAACTTAAGTGTCCGGCTTGTGTGACCCTAACCATACTGAAGGGATGGTGCTGACTACAATCACAATGACCCAATAACTTCTGCAATTTCTAATACTTGGTGGCAGGTTTAAAGACTTTCAGTAAATTCTGTGGAAAACCGAGCCTATTTGAAGAAGCATTTTAAAGAAGATTTAAAATAAGCACATTGCCCAGTTTTTAAAAAAAACTGAGTTATTTAATTATATTCTCCAAATCAAATGTCTAATTTTGTTTTTCTATGGGCACAATGTAAGGAATCTCAGCTTTTCATTAGCTACATCATCCTAATTTACACGCTTCATAGCAGGAAATCCATTTCTGTGTCTGTGTGTGTGTGGACTTTGATCTTGCCATTTATTCCATCTTACTAAATTCTTTATAAAGGGTTATCAAATACATGCCTTGGGAAATATATCTACAATCCATTTCCATTTTTATCCTATTACTGGGGTCTTTTACATTGACAAAAAATCCCTAAGGTTAGGCTCATTTTGTATGCAGTTTGGAGATACAGTTTAATGTCTGAAGAGATACATTTATTTATTTTAACTTTGATCATAGCTGGAAACTGAATAGTGTGTTTTAAACATATTTTTCCCTCAGGAAATAAAATACCATTTTTTCATTTTTTACCAAACAATAATCTAATGTTGATGTTATATGTTTAAATGTATATTTTCCAATAAAAATAAGTTAGAAATCCTTTTATCATATAAAAATCTATTCTACGGGGATGTGATTTTGTAGAAAACAAATTTATAAATACAAATTGTTAGCCACATCATAAAAATTTTAACAATTATCAATACATTTTAACAATATATAAACAGTGATTTGTCAAAAAATAACTGTATTTTAATATAAAGACACAAAGAAGTTGACCTGTTAGGTTTAATTCTACATACTTCAAATGTAACAAATTATAAATTTGGTTCAGAAATAGGTAATATACATTTTCTTAGTCTAAAATCATAATATCTCTTTTCTAGAAAAAAATACTATTTTTTTCTCTTTTGTATTAGGAAAAACCATGAAATAATATACATAGGGTATGGATGCCTTTAGCAGTATTTTCATTATAAACTGACAGAAATAACTTTGGATATGCGATATATTAGTATTAAAAAATATATTTTCTTCATTTAATATGTACCATCACACGTGAAGCCCTGCTAGAGCCAGTCCCAGCTGTTAAAGCCAGCACTTACTGGATAAGCATAAGGTACTGAGATGGGTCAGAGGAAAGACACTTAACGCAATCTATGGCTTTGGAGGGGAGGTAATATCTACTTGTGGAATTTAATTATGGTACGTGTCAAAATCACCCAGAGAACACTTAAAACATGCATAAGTCTTGGCCTTATCTCATATTGTAACAAAATGGAGTGTGGTCTTCTGCTGTAAATCCAAAAATGATGTGATCAAACAAACAGTAAAAAAGGTCATTTAGGCATCAGAATCGAAAGTGTTTGAGGTGATACAGGAAGAAAGTTTACCGTTGGGGAAGGTGCTGCAGTTACTTGGCTGAGAATTTTGGTGCATGAATTAAGGCTATAGATATGGAATAATAATTGAGGTAACAATTAAGCAATAGTAAAAGTGATTCCATATCATGCACATATTTATTTCCATTTCTTAAACAGGTTTTTTTCTTCACAATGAAATTGAGAGGAATGAAACTCTTCTTTGCCGTTTTACTGTGTCCATACAATCACCTCTGCTTTAAATTTAAAATTGCACCTACAACTTTCACTTGCTTGCATCATGTATCTGTTAAGCAGTACTACCTTGGACAACTGTGTGGGCTTTATGATTTTAAATATCACTTAACCTTTACGGTATTCTGTTTAAGAATATATATAAATGTACAGCTTGAAAAGCCCACAGGCCTATTTAGACAACTGATTAAAATAATATACAAAAGAACTGGGTAAAGAACAAAACATTACATAAAATTATTTCAAAAGGCAATAAATGAATAAAATGCACCATTTACCATAGGTTACTTTGAAAATAATTTCTGTGTAAATATAGCTTCCATGATGAGACAGCTATTTAATTCCCACAAATAGGGAAGCTAAATTATTATTTAAGAAAGTCTATTTTGGGAGGACAGATGCTTTTTACTCTTGATATAACATAAAGAAATACAGAAATATCTCATTATAACATATTATTACTATCTAAAAACCTTGCCAAAACCAAAATGGACACTGTAACATAAAGCAATTTATTTTCTTTGGCTAAAACTACCCACCCCCTCCAAGTTTCGCTAGGCCACATTTTCAGTATTCCAAAAGTCCATGAGTAAACAAACAGATCTTACCTATATATTAGAAGAATGTATTAATTTTGATGGTTTTCTTTATCCCGTTCTTCTTTTGCATCTAGCCTCAGTTTTAAATTAATAATTAGATAAAAGTATGTCCCGCAAAATTATTTTTTGGACACCTTTATATCCCGAGCTGAGCCAGTGGTAATTTTTAATGCCATCTTCAGTTGAAAGTAACTGCGTCTCTCACAATTGTCAGGGGTTTTGTTATTACATAAAACATTCATAACTTGCTTGACAGAATTGCCAAAGTGACTTTTCACAAAAATAAATGAACATTTTCTTTTGGCTTTGTTTTCCGAATTAGTCACAGTGGGAACTGATTTCACTTTAAATTGCACTAAAACATCAAAGACTTCAAGCTTTGCATACAGTGTCCATGACATAAAGAGAACATTAAACACTCAGTCTAATGTAAAATAGTTATAAATCAGTTGGAAAATGTAACGGCACAGGCGGCTTCTCTTTTATGTATTTACTCTCTCAATTTGGGTAAGAAGAGGACTAAGATCATTTAATAATTTATCATGCTATGTGAAATGTGGTACATTTAATGTTTCATTATAAATAGGATTATATTATGTGTTTGGTTGCCTCTAGGAAAATTTTTAAGGCAGAAAACATAATTAAATAGTAACATGTAATAATAATTTAAAAAACCCTGAATAACTGAGACAAGCACAGTTCCTATTCATAACTTTTGTAAAAAAGTATTTTCTCTTCAACAACTTATCACATCTTTCCTTAAATTATATAATATTTCTTTATTATGTAGAAGAACCTCTAACCTGCAGTTTAAAGAATACCTGCAATCGGGTGGTGCCTGTGGATCAAAGGAGTAGGGTGACCACCCTATATGCCAGAGGTGTCGGGTTCAAACCCAGCCCCGGCCAAAAACTGCAAAAAAAAAAAAAAAAAAAAGAAGACCAGCAATCATTGCTTCCTCTTCTATTCCCAACATCCTCTTCCAAACATTAATGAGATTAGAAAATTATGTTCATTGGTTACACAATTTGTAGATGGAGTCACCATCATTTCCTGAATATTATTAGATAGTCAGATTATGTTGCCTTTACAAAGAATTTCACGTTAATGTATAAGAAAGTAATGTGCAATATTTAGCCTCTATATATGTGTAAGAACACATGAGATTTGTGCTTCATGTTTGACTTATTCACTTAACATAATGCTCTACACCTCCATACATGTTGTTGCAAATGTCAGGATCTCATTCTTTTTTATGGCTGTACAGTTTTTCATTGTGTGTATGTAGAACAATTCCTTTATCCATTCACCTGTTGATGGATACTTTGGTTGGTTCCAAATCTTGGCTGATTTGGATAGTACTTCTGTAAACATGGGAGTGCAGATATCTGATTTATCTTCTTTTGGATATACACCTAGCAGTGGGAGTGCTGGGTCATATGCTAGTTGTACTTTTAGATTTTTGTGGAAACTCCTCAATGTTCTTTATAGTTCTTGTGCCAGTTAACATTCCCACCAAAAGTGTGAAAGGATTTCCCCTTCCATATCCTCACCAGCATTCATTATTGCCTGTCTTTTTGATAAAACCATTTTAACTAGGCTGAGATATCTCATTGTAGTTTTTTTATTTGTTCATTTTTTTGCATTTCTTTGATGACTAACAATGTTGAATGCTTTTTCATATGCTGTTGGTTATTTGTCTGTCTTCTTTTGATCTCCTGGAGACAGAGAGTAGAATGATGTTTACAAGAGGCTGGGAATAGTAGCAGGAAAGGGGGGATAAATTAAGGATGGTTATTAGGTTCAAAAATTATAGTTAGATAGTTAGAATGAACAATATTTGATAGCACAACAAAGTGATTATACTGAACAAGTTAGTATTTACTTTAAAATAAATTGAAATATTTCTAACACACAAAAATGATAAATACTTCAGGTGATGGAAACCTCAATTACTCTGACTTGATTAATTCACATTGTATCAAAACATCACACTCCCCTATAAATATATACAACTACTATGTAACTCTAATAAAGAGAAATTTTAAAAAAATAATTCACACTATCAGGATAAACAATATTGTAAGTAAAAAAATCAAAAATAAAGTCAACAAGGAAAAGATTGAAAAAGTAATGTGTAAATTTCTGTGAAAAAGCAGCAGAGGCCAATTGCCAAGGGTCATGGCTACTATTTGACATCTAGCTTTTTTCCATATCTTATTTTGCCTTTGGAAATTTCCATTTTGGTGAGGTCTTTGAGGTGTTTTTCATTAACAGCAAAATGTCCTGTCTGTCTTGAGGAAGATTTGGTACATAAGAAAACACTGGGGGAAGGTGAGAGTATGGTGGACCCTGAGAAAGGGAAAGTCAGGACACAATATTCACTCCCAAAACCCAGTATTTCAGATACAATAGAAATAAAAAGCATATTTTTATTTTAGGAGGTCATGAATATATTTAGGAGGTCATCAAGCAAACATGCTATGGCTTGTAAAATACAGTTATTTAAAACCTAGTTTGGCAATGTGTGCAGATAATTCTCTATTACTTTCATTTAGCTGTTTATTAATTATACAATGAGCTATATGCGCTAGTCTTTGCACGAGCCAGTGAAAAATACAACAATCGATATATTTTTAAAGTCATGTAAAAGATAGTCTTACAACCAAGGTACATTCATGGCAGGAAAAGTTCAAGTGCCTCGAAGACCATATGTCCTGAAAGATGATGAGATACTTTGACATTCCCATGAAATTATATCTATTAGTAGGAAAGCAGATGGAATCACTAGACTATGACTAAAGACTATCACTTCTAACTTGCCCCAAATCTACGCAATCTTTCTCAAAAGAGAAAAAATAAAAGGTAAAAATTATAGAAAATCTTTGGAGAACTTCTTAGTTTGTTTCCTGTGTTTTAATTAATATTTCAGAAAAAAAAAGAAAGAGAAAAAAATTTCTTCTTACCGACTGATATGAGGAAAAAGAACTGTAGTTAGATATTATTAAGTTTGATTTGAATAACATACAGAAAATTACAACTGAGGAACTTCTTTTAATGAAGATAGAGTCATAGGGTTATAGAAGCCCTAATGTAATAGCAATCATGAAAACTGTACTAAGTAAAAACAACAACAAATATATATAAATGTGAATATGTGTATATATAAGTATGTACACATGTGTGTATATATGACAACAAATATATCTATGTCTATGTATTTGTTGTATACATGAATGCATGCATACTTATATACACATATATGAATATATTTATATATACATGTATATACTTATATATATCCATATGTGTATATACTCTCAAATTTCCAGCCTCCAGAGCTATGAGAAACAAAGTCCAATCAAGATTTTATAAAAAGAACTTTATGTAGTTTCCTATCTAAAACAACGAAGACGATTGACAAATATATATAAGAAAACAATTACCAAGTTACTGAGCATCAGATACATAAGACTAATGATTCCTAAAAAATGTGAACCCACAGTGCAGTGAAGGAGAACAGGTACTTTCCCTTAGTGGAGGCGATCGGTGTGAGCATAAGGCAGCCACAGAGGCTTGCAATTCACAGCACAGCACATCAGAGAAGGGAGAGCTGAGCAACAAGAACACCTTTTATATCTAGACAGAGCCCCCTGCAATATTCAATTTAATCTGAAAAGCATATGTGTGTGAAAAACTACCTGAGTGACTGTTTCCAAGAACCAGTGAAAAGTTTATAATTCACAAGTCATCAGGTAATGTATCAAAAGTGGTTTTGCTTTAATCTGAGGAACAATTACCCTACACTAAACATCGTTCAGGTACTGACCAACAAAGTTTAAATGAAACATTCAAAAGGATCAAATTATATGCCTATATAAGTTGGATATCAGTACAGTACTCGATAATATTTATGGAGATACAAAAATAGACAGCATATGATAAAGTAAAATTCATAATATTGGACATGCAATAAAAATAAGCAGTTATAAAAAGAAGCAGGAAAATAAAACTCTACATGAGAATAAAAAACAATTAGAGTTGACTCAGTCCATTTATGTTGCTATAACATAATACCACAGAATGGATAAATTATAATGAACAGAAATTTATTGGCTCACTGTTCTAGAGGCTAAAAAGTTCACTATCAAGGCTCTGGCATCTTGCAAGGACCCATCTTGCTGCTTTATCACTTGATGGAGGGAGAGAAGGTGAGACAGCAATAAGGGGCTGGACTCGCCTTCTGTAACGCCGTTAATTCCACCCAAGAGGGCAGAGTCCTCAAGCCTTAGTTGGCTCACAAATGCCCCGCCTCCTAATAATGTTACAATGGCAATTAGATTTCAACACTAATTTGGGAGAGGACAAAAATTCAAATCATAGCAGAAATTGATCCAGAAATAGCGGTTGGAAGAATTATCAGGCAACTACATTATAATGGTGTTTTATATGTTCAAGAAGCTAGAGGAAACATTGATGTTAAACAGAAACTTTTAAAGGAGAAAATTATAATGTCTGAGATGAAAAAGAAAAATACTGGTTTAACGTTAAGTATTAAAGTTATTTAATATTTATTTTAAAGTAATTATGACCCAAATGGAATTACTCATTTTACTACTATTCCTTTGACCATCTTCCCCACTAAGTTAATGGAAATTTTTCTTTCAGTAGCTCTGCAAAATATTTTAGTCATCCTTGACTCTTACCTGTCATTGTCACCTCATATCTAAACCATCAGTCAGTCTCTTACCTATAAGAGGTAAGTCTCTTACCTGTAAAAATATATCTGGAATCCCATGATGTATTTCTCAGCTTATTGTAGTACCCTCCCTTACTAATCGCCTTGCTTCCATTTTTTTTTGTTCCATTACAAGCTATTTTTCCACACAGCAGCCAGAGCAATCCCATATAACTTAATCTAATCATGTCCTCTTTCTGCTAAATATTATCACATAATTTCCAAGCTTACTGGCAACATTCTTATCATTGTCTACAAATCTGTCTATGATTTGGCTCATAGCTGCTTTTCTGATATCGTAACTTAGGACTCTTCCATCACTCATTATGGGCCAATTATGCTGCTTCCTTCTTTGTAATTGAAAACATTGCACATGCATTAGCTCATGAGTTGCACTTGTTTTCTCTGCATTAATCCATCTTCCTCCATAAAAGAAAATTGCTCACTCCCCTACTTTCTTTGTGTTTTAGATTTTCGGTGAGATTTTTTTCTTATTATCCTAATACCAAATAATATATTCTCCATTATTTCTTATTTTCCTAACCCCACTTGAATTTTCTAGCATTTCAAAATGAAACAGCCTTGGTTTATTTATGTTTATTAACTCTTTCTCATGTGAACATGAAAAACACACTTACAGAAACAGAAAAATGCTCTTTGTTTATTTTTATCTCCCTATCACCTACAACAGGGATTAATTAGTATGTTCTCAAAATGTAGAAAAAATGAACAAACCAATCAATAAAATTAAAAGAAAAAGTCATAATTCTTACTTACATGGGACAGGGTTATGAGTACAATGATAGAAGAATAAGCAAAGTAATGATCTTCTGAAAGACTAAATGGCGTCAGTGAGGAGGATCAGATACAAGGTTTACATGGACCATTATTATGGTTTCTCAGCTGCTCTAGTTCTCCTGGATATCCCTTTGTGTCCTAAAGGGATCTTTGTGTTAAAGCTATCCTGATAATTCTAAAATATGTCTGATCATTTGGCTTCAAATTCTTTAATGGATCTTCAAATGTGCCCCATTTTGAACATTTCTAATCATCTGGACATCCTCATCCTCTAGGAGGCTGTAACATGAAGCTCAATGCAAAGTGTAGCTAATTCTCTGGTTACCTCAAACAGGTGCTCTTGCAAGATCCACTCTGGATCTGAGAGTCCTAACCTCACACTCCCGTTTTGAGGCTACTTCTGGTCCCTTTGGCTTTCCAATTGCATTTAGACGTTCATAGTCTGAGAAATTATGATCATACGGAATTATGAGATACACGATGATGTTTTATATATACAATGTGGGATAATTAAATCAAGCTAATAAACATACCCATTACTTTAAACACATACCATTTGTTCCTTTTGATAGACTCTAATATTTGGTTTTGTCTGACCTTTTCCAAAGCTCAATCAATTTCCTCAGAATGTGCATTGCACCTGTGGGTTTGCTACTTCAGCCTATGTGCAGTTTGGGTGAGGGATGGTTAGACTGTACATATTACAGAACAAAGTTGAAAATCCAAGTGTAGCCAAGAACTATCTTCCATTTTCTTTTGATTCAACATCTTCAGAGCTCCTTTTAAGAGATTTTGGCTATCCAAACAGGATGTAGTTTTCCCGACACACCACGGAAGATGCCATTGGTTGACATACCCAGGCCCTATTCTAAACTCCTTCCCTTTTCCATGTTTTCACTATAAATGTTACGAAAGCTAAATACTCACATTTTTAACGTTTATTTTAGCCTGAAGTGTCAAGCGGCCATTAGATCTAGTTATAGCTAATTAGATATACAGTTGGCCCTCCATAAGTACAGGTTTTCCTGTATGGAGTTAACCAACCATGCATTAAAAGTATTTGAAAAAATAATAATAGTACAGCAATAAAAAATAGTACAAATATTTAAAAAACAGAGAAACTACTAGTTACATAGTATTTAAATTGTGTTAGGTATTATAAATAATCTAAGGATAAAGAATATAAGTGTGCAGGTTCTGCGTAAATACTATGACATTTTAAATAAGGGATTTGAGCATCTGCAAATTTTGCTTATCAAGAGGAGTCTAGAAACTAATCCCATGTGAATACTCAGGAAAGACTGTACACAAAATTCTCCAGTACCACTCATTTCTCATCTCATGTAAGGCCACAATGGGTAAATTTGCATCAGTCTTCTTGTTATTTTTAGGAAAAAAGGGCAAAAATAAAGTAAAGGGCAGCACTTGTGGCTCAGTAGGTAGGGCGCCAGCCCGTCCCGGCCAAGCTGCAACCAAAAAATGGCTGGGCATTGTGGGGGGCACCTGTATTCCCAGCTACTCTGGAGGCTGAGACAAGAGAATCGCCTAAGCCCAGGAGTTGGAGGTTTCTGTGAGCTGTGACGCCACGGCACTCTACCCAGGGTGATAAACTGAGACTCTGTCTCTACAAAAAAAATAAAAATGATAATAAAATATAAAATAGAATTGCAGCGTGTTGTACGACATCATTGAGGTACTGAATCGGTACTAGCAGCCATCTATTTCTGTACTTCTTAGTACTTCTTATACGGGAAGATGGAAAAACATTTCTTTATTTATAAATTAAATTATTTTTTAAAGATTTATTCAGGTTGGGGCAGTGCCTGTGGCTCATTGAGTA
Source organism: Perodicticus potto (assembly GCA_963574655.1). Classification (NCBI taxonomy): domain Eukaryota; kingdom Metazoa; phylum Chordata; class Mammalia; order Primates; family Lorisidae; genus Perodicticus; species Perodicticus potto. The sequence continues at coordinate 19,171 of CAUYRH010031135.1, forward strand.
GGGCGCTGGCCCCATATACCGAAGGTGGCGGGTTCAAACCCGGCCTCGGCCAAACTGCAAAACAGAAAAATAGCCGGGCGTTGTGGCGGGTGCCTATAGTCCCAGCTACTCGGGAGGCTGAGGCAAGAGAAGTGCCTAAGCCAAGGAGTTGGAGGTTGCTGTGAGCCTTGTGATGCCACAGCACTCTACCGAGGGTGATAAAGTGAGACTCTGTCTCTACAAAAAAAAAAAAAAAAAAAAAAGATTTATTCAGGTTAAATTGACAAATACATTTGTATATATTTTGGTATGTAATATAATAATCTGATACGATTATATACAGTATTATGAAATGATTATCACAATCAAGTTAGTTAACATACTTACCACCTAACATAGTTACTGATTTTAATTTTGTGATGAGCACATTTAAGATCTATTATTGCAGCAAATTGCAAGCTTACAGTAGAGTATTATTAAATATAGTCACTATGCTGTGGATTACACCTGTTTCTTATATTCACCTGAAAGCTTTGCTAAGTGACTGATATGTAACTAGTTTCGTGTATCTCTGGGTCTTTAATATTTCTTCGTATAATTTCTATTTTATCTGTTTGGAGAACTGTTCTGTGACTTCAAAATTCAGGTTAGATTTCCTGAATCACTTGCCCTGTGAAATTTTCTGTATTTTCCTTCTCCACATCACTCCTTACACTGCCATTTGCACATAATTCAACTGTTTTGCTAAATTCAAACTTTGTAATTATTGCTTCTATGGGTGTCACTCAGGAAACTGTAATCTCCTTCTATGCAGGGAGTAGTTAGTGTGTTTTAGGCACTCAGTGCATGGGAATTGGATCGAATGTCAATCACATGGAATGATATTTGAATGAAACCTTGCACAATGGCCAGGATTTCAGAAATGTAGATGGAGACTAAGTGAACGTGAGAGGTGTGGTGGTTGACAGATACTCTCACACACACCACACACACACAAACTTGGAGTGGGAGATATTAACCCTGAGAAATTGAACTCGAATGATTGAACAAACAAATAAAATGTCAACAGAACTAAGAAAATCAGAAAGAAGAGTTAGAAATGGAGGTAAATGACGATTTCTGATTTTAGTGGTTCTCTTTGAAGAGCAAGTTCGGCCATTCACTTTTGGAAGAAAGTCCCATTTTGGATTTTATGCTAGTTTTAAAATGGCATTTGCTTAATTCATTTATCTTAATAGGGTGCTGATTAAGGGGAATATTAAGAAATAAGTAAAATATTTCAAACTAGGCAAATAAAATTTTAAAATATATAAACTGATAGAAAAATGACATTTGTTCCCATCTGTTCTCTATTGGGAAGCTGCTAAGTACGACTGAGCCAATGCTTGGGGTCTGCCTGTGCATATGCAAGTGTGTGTACTTATAAAGGCAGTAACAGAGCAGCATAATGCTTTTCTTCATGCATTTGCTTTTTAAAAATTTCCTTTATGCTTATTTAATGCATATGTTTTTATTCTTTAAATGATCAAAACTCTTTTATAGTAATTAAGATCACGCCAGATTTCAGACAGCACAAACATGAGTAAAACTCTCCAAGTATGCTGTGCTATTTGCTAAAAGGTAATGTTCCCTTTTCTGTGTTGTCTCCATAGCCAGTAATGCAATGGAACAAACAAGCATTACATGTGTGTAATTGTCTTCATGGGCTAACAATTAGAACTAGGGAGATTTGCAACTAAAACTTTAATTGGAACTTCCATCTGCTCTTGATTACACACGTACACACAAACACACAGAAAGAAGACACAGAGTGCGATGCTTCTAGAAAATACACCTCTGTCCAAAAACTGAATCAGGAAGAAAGAAGAAAGAAAACGGTTTGGGGGAGAAGGGAGGAAGGGAGAGGGTGAGAGAGAGAGAATGTAAAGAAAAGAAAGAGAAAAGGAAAGGAAAGGGGGAGCGAGGGGAGAAGAGGGGAACATGGAAAGATTCATATTTCCTATATATTCTACTATTTACTTTATAAATTATCTTCTACTTTCCTCTGTGGGCTTCTAAAGATTAACCCTTTTAGGATATTTAGGTAACTTAGGTAACTGATTTGCAACGAGTAACTTAATTATGCCATCAGATGCACAGGAGAGCTTAGTATTTATATCCCAACTCCCAGCAGCCATTGGTTGTAGAAGGTCCACCGCCATCTTCCCTGGCTCTCCCAAACCTCTTGTGGGAGGAGATACACGTGATGACGGTGGAAAGTTTGGCTAGCTGCGCTGGTGTGGTGAGGATCAACTGTACATGGACAACACATTCACATCTGTAAGACGACAGGTCTCAGAGGAGCCAACTCTCCCTCTCTTCCTTGCAATTCTCAGAATGTACTTTGAATGCAACCACCTGAGATACAGAGGAAATGTCCAGAACAATCTAGGCTGCTTCTTTGCTTTTCCTAGAACATTGTGCTCCACAGAGCAAAAGGTGCTCCGTGCATACAAACCTGCATGAAGTGCTTTGAGGGTCTCTTAGCTGTGGTGCGATGTGGCGCAGGCACAGACGTGACTCAATTTGTTCTCGTCAGCTTTGCTGAGCCTGGGGGGACTGGCTTGGCATGGATCCTAAGTTTTGGTTTGTCTTGCTGGCTACCTGTGGGTAATAAATATGCTTTGTCTAACTCACTGAGAAAGTGGTCTGTATCACTGGACTCATGCAATTAATTGATAGAGAACGTTTGTATTATCCAGTACAGAAGTTTTATGAATACTGAATTTTTTATATGATATATAAATAATACATTCACTAACCACTCTTTCTAGGAATTAAACTTACTGGTGGATGAAATACAAAAACTCAACTTGAGAATATTTCTTTCCATAAAAGTGGTGTTAGTTTGCAATCCCATCAACAGTGTAGAAGTATCCCCTTCTCTCCACATCCACGCCAGCATCTGCGGTTTTGGGACTTTGCAATGTGGGCTAATCTTACTGGAAACAAAAATCATTTTAGCACAAAGACATTTGTAACAGCAACAACAAAAAATACATTTGCAACAGAATGTTTACTGCAGCTCAATTCATAATTGCTAAGTCATGGAAGCAATCCAAATGTCCATGAACCGATGAATGGATTAACAAATTATACCATATATACATACCATAAAATACTATTCAACTATAAAAAAGATGGTGACTTTACATCTTTTATGTTTACCTGACTGGAGCTAAAACACATTCTTCTCAGTAAAGTATCTCAAGAATGGGGAAAAAAGTATCCAATGTAGTCAACACTAATATGAAACCAATATACAAACACTTACATACTCATATGAATGACAAAACACAAATATAATCTAGTAAGGAGGAGGGGTGAGGAGGGAGAAGGAAGGTGGAGGGAAATTGATGGGCCAGGGGCATTTGGTGGAATCTTACCGAATGTGCACAATGTGAGGGTGTTTTGCACATCCCCCTGGGTGAGGGGCTCTCCTACAACTTGAACTTTACCTTGGAATAGATAACAATGTAACCTAAAAATTTATTTACTCATGTTACTTTGAAAAAAAATTCATCTTGGACTTGGTGGTTTCCCCAGTTTTCAGACTGACAGCTCCTGTAACAAAAAGACAGTTGACACATAGGATTATAAAATAATAAAAGGTCCAGTTTCCAGTGTAAACAGTAAGAGCCAATGAAGTATATGATGCAAAATGCTTGTTTTATTTACACTAACATATCTTTGGGTATATAAACTAGAAAATGTGTCTTTATCTTTTCAGATAACTTTTCATAGAAAGTCCAGAAATCACTAGTTTTCACTGACCATTTTGTCATCTGGAAACAACTAGAAAATGTTGGAGAAGACCCAGGAGCCGAAGGAGGCGAAGGAAGAAGACACAGGAAAGGGCAGAGCTGGGAAGGGAAGACTAGAGAGGAGAGGAAAGGGAGAAAGGAAAGATGGAGCAACACAGGGAGGGAAGAGAGAGTCAGTGTGATGAGGAGGGAAGAGGAGGAAGGACCAACGGGAGGTAGGAAGAAGTGAAAAAAAAAAATAGACACAAGAAGAAGGGTAATAGCCTGGAGAAAGAAGACAGCCATTCAGAGATCAGGAATAACAACACTTTGGGAAAAAAGAAGTAGGGTGGGTGGAGCCTGTGGCCAAAAACTGCGCAAAAAAAAAAAAAAAAAAAAAAAAAAACAGAAAGTTCACTTTAGTTTGAGCCTAATGGATGACCATGGAGAATGTGAATTTGGTGAGGTAGGAAGGGACCATGTCATGTAAATCTCTAGTCCTTCAGCAGCAGAAAGCAGATAATAGAAAGTTGGAATTCTTTTAGTAGTGGTTGTTTAAATTTGCTTCTGTTTTCAAACACTGGCATTTTATTTAAGCTGCCAGATAATTCTGACATAAGTGGGTTTGTGAACCATAGTTGCCGAAAGGTTTAAAGAATTAAATGATGCTCAACAGGAAGCTAATAACTTAGGCCCAAAAGGACTTCAGGATTCAGCTAGCTACTTCCTGTTATACACACACCACATCATTTTTTTTTGTAGATCTTAATTTAGCTTAGTATTAAAATATCTTTAATTCAGCAACTGGAACTACAGAAACAAGCATAATGATTAAGCATATTAGAATTTAAATACCAGCTCTCACACCTGTAGCCATGTGACTGTGGGAGAGCAGCCTAACCTCTCCAAACTCCAGTGAGCTCATCTGAAAAGTTGATGTTTACATAGCAGGATAATTAGGAAGATAATTGGTTTATGGAATTATGATGATAATGCTGGTACAGTTCTTATCACAATGTAAATGCAAATATCTAGTTATGGTGATTTTACTGTCCATACATTTGAATAAATGTGTCCTGAGTAAATGTTAATCAGTGATGTCCCAGTTTTAAAAGAAAATAAATCTATAAAAAGGAAGAGGCCGGCTCGGCACCTGTGGCTCAATGGGCTAAGGCACCAGCCACGTACACCTGAGCTGGCGGGTTCGAATCCAGCCCAGGCCCGCCAAACAACAATGATGGCTGCAACCAAAAAATGGCCGGGCGTTGTGGCGGGCACCTGTAGTCCCAGCTACTTGGGAGGCGGAGGCAGGAGACTCGCTTGAGCCCAGGAATTGGAGGTTGCTGTGAGCTGTGATG
>CAUYRH010031139.1:0-19925 GCA_963574655.1 Perodicticus potto
CGGGCCACATGAGTTGGCGTGAATTGTATTTGTTCCCGTTTTGTTTTTTACTTCAAAATAAGATATGTGCAGTGTGCATAGGAGTTTGTTCATAGTTTTCTTTTTAAACTATAGTCTGGCCCTCCAGTGGTCTGAGGGACAGTGAATTGGCCCCCTGTTTAAAAAGTTTGAGGACGCCTGTTCTAAAGCTCCAGTTGCTCTCTCAGACCACTGCATCTCTTCCTAATTGTTTTCCTGCTTCTTTTTTTGTCTCCCAAATTCCACGCTCTGCTCTCCAGCCAGAGTGATGTTGTCAACGTTCATTCAAATCACCTGCTGCTCTTCTGCCCTGCAAGGGCCTGGGAAGGCTCAATCTCCTGCTCACCCAGCCTCTCTCTCTCATTTAGCGTGGTCTCACGGTGCAGGCCCCTTCTGTCCCTTCAACACATCATTCTCCGTCACATCTCAACCTTTGAGCATGTTCTACCCTTTGCGTCAAGCCCTCAGCTTCCCAAATATTAGTCTGACTGCCTTCTGTCCTTGTTCAGGTGAAATAACAGGAACTCAGAGGGCCCCTTCCTGACGCTCTGAGTACAGCAGCTCCCCGGGCACTCCCCGTTCTCACTCCCTGTTTGGTGCGTGTGGCTGTGCTGGCTGATCTAAAACTGTGTTTGACAACAATCTGTCTCACTCTCCCCACACACCAAGATAAAAAAGACCCCGTGAGGTCAGGCATTTGTGCTTCATCCTTCAGCCCTGGAATGGTGCTGAGCACAAGCAGAGCCTCAATTAGTATTTGTGGAAAAGGAACTCTACACAATTAAACTAAGAAATGGCCTGAAATTCAACTATCTCTTAACTGAGATAAAGCACTATGCTCAAGAACAATGAAATGTAAAACCAAAATTTCAAAGAGGATTTGGCTGCCTCCTAGAACACAGTTTGCGTACACACTTTGTGACCACCTGAAGGCTTACGGTGTCCTCTTAAATAGCTACAAGTAATTTTTATCTCTGTGCTAGGGCAGGACATCTGTCCAGCAATGTGTTGGTTGGCATAATTTCTGGCATACCACCAACTAAGCCCAGTGATGAACCACCTGAGCATTTTCTTGTTTTAAAAGAGCCCAGAGTTCACACATTTTCTTACACCTTCCAAATGGGACAGTTTTATTAGACTGTATGCCAGTGTGACGGATTTATCACAAGTACCCAACACTGGGCTGGTGAAAATGTATCCAGGATGCACATTCCTCCAAGAGGCCAAGGGTAGCATACCAAATATTGGTTGAGGGCCACCAAACTTTTAATCTCTGTCACTTTTTCTACACATGTCTAAGACATAACCCTAAAAAATGAGTGATGAATCATCGGAAATCATTAGCTAACAATTGAGAGTTTGCCGGGAGCTGTGCACAGGCTCCAGTTGCCTGCTCTTTCTAATCGATGTTTAAATTTATCCCGTATCAAGTGTGTTTAGGCAGTGCTGAAACATGTTTGACAGTGTCCATTTTGTTTGGAAACTGAACAAAATTCAAAAGCATTGGGCAGAAGGCAATTGCTATTTAAATTAAAAAGATTCATTCTTGTTACAAATTATATTCCAGAAAAAAGTTCTGTGTCTTCCCTTGTCACCTTCCCCTCTTCCTTCTTGTATGAGTCCCTAGCCTGTAATTTCACCATCATCCAGTGACCCAGCTGGAAACGTGGCTGTCCCCAGATCGTCTCTCCCTCCTCCTGAATGCCTCTTGAGCTGAGATTTCTCCCACTCCATTTGTTCTTACCTGTGAGTTTTTTTCCTAGGATTACAGAGATCACCGAATTAAATGACCTCTCTGCCTACCCTAACCAATTCTGTGTATTCCAGGTATTGATAATTGGGGAGTCGGGAGCAATGTCCTGCAGAGAAACAGGCTGAGTCCCAAAAGACCTCCCTAAAACCCTCAGCACATCATTAAATTTCAGGTCACAGGACCCAGCGAAAAAGGCTTTCACTCCTGCCCTGTGGAATTCACCATTGAGTGATCAGATCATCTTTGCCAGGCGATTCCCATTAAGGAAAAATGTCATGAAACAGAACAGACACTTTTCCTGACATGCTCCTCCCACTCCCGTGGGAGGTGAGCTTCCCCGAGCCTACGCTTCCTTAGCAGCTGAGTACAGCTTTGTCAGGCACCTGCCTGCCACATTGATGGAGTTCACGTGATTAAATCTTTGTCTAGCCCACTTATGTCCCAAGGGCAGATACTTAATCATCATTTTATCCCAGGTACATAGACAGTGCTCTACATGTGACGAGAGCATAGGAAACAACCTGGTATTTAATAAGTAGACAACAGCTTTTTGGTTAATCAATTAATTGATTATTACATGATTAATTAGTTAGCTTGTTCATGGGCCAGGAGATGACATTAGTAATTTAAAATCTACTTTTTTGAATACACAGAAGGCATGGCATCAAGGGTTCCAAATGGAATCTGAGCAGCAATGACCCCAGTGCTACACTGCAGAAGAAAAACATGAATATTTTTGAGCTCTGTTTTTATATATCAGGAAATACACACGTGTATGCTGCCTAACGTAGGGTCTTAATTCCCTGCATTTGCTCTACCTCCTTCCAAGCTCAGTGAGTGGTTCTTCATCATGGATTCAAACTAAGTAGCTTGAAAACTCCAAAGTGCTTTAATGAATCACGAAAAGACGGAGTCTACAGTCTCTACTTCCACCTACTGCTTTTTTCGGAACACATGTTTATTCATGTATTTATTATTTTACTTCCGTTATAACTAAATGTCATTTTTATTTTGAGCCTCCTTTCCATCGGGTGGTGGAAATTCAATTCAGTTTCTTCTGGCAGTTATTTCATCTGTGAGATCTAACTTTGTAACAAATGTTCACCTGTGTAGGACCTCACTGCTGATTACAGGTACAATGTTGTACAGTGTATCTCTGAAGCTATTCATCTGTCTCACCAGAAGCAGGTCTTGAGGATTGCCAATGGTAAATGCCTACGCCAGCAGATGTGGGAGAGAGAAAGAATAAACAGTTTGGACCATAGGCCTCATACTGAAGCAAGTGGGTGGAAAGTGGTCCCGGCAGCCAAGGTCAGGAATATAGGCCTTAGGACTACAGTCCAGAACCATAGAAGCAGAGTGTTTGAAAGGGAAAGGCAATGGATTCATCAGCTCGCAGACCCACAGCATGACCACAGAGGAACAGGAGGTCCGTGAGCAGCCTAGAAAACAGCGTCAGATTTTGGTTCATAGGAACTTGGTTCAAATTTTAGTTTTGTTAGATGCTTCTCCTGGGAGCGTGTTCATAATATATTAACAGGGTGTTGTGAGCAGTAAATGAGAGGCTACGTGCCAAAGTACTTCGTACATTGTATAGTGTCAGTTGTTATTTTCAAGTAAATAAGCAGAAGCGATAATGAATCCTGAGTTAGAGATTGTAAGGCTCACAGGCACAGTTAGGGAGAGACCACATGCTCTATTCTTAGTGTCCGATACTTAAACTACCTCCCACGGATGAGAATTTATCTCTTTTCTTAAAACCCCTAGAGTAATTAACCTTATTAACCCATTTTCGAGTTTTAAAACCATCTCTATGTAACAACACTTAGCCTAATTTCATTGTGCTTCAACTCCTTCTGTTCTATATCTTTGGGTTCCTTATATTCTTGAAAACCCTGCATGAGGGCTTTCAACTCTTTTTTTTTTCTTTCAATAGGCTGAATAATACTTCATCTTGTAAACTATCTATAAGCCACTGTATGTATGTGTTCCTCAGAGCAGCCAGATTAAAGTAATAACAATTCTTCACCTCCTTAAATCCTTTCTGGAAAAAGCAGGTTATAAATAACGAAGGCTTATTGCATGTTACTTTGTTTCAAACCTAAACGTCAAGCTTTGCCACCTACAATTTATATGAATTTAGATCAGCTACAAGCCATCCAAGCTTTAGTTTTCACCATGGATCAGAAGGGGCTTCTGTGATGCCTGCACTACAGGTGGGACTGGGGCTGGAGTGCATGAAAAACCTAAAGAGGCAGTGTGGGGACTAGAGTAGAGCAACAGAGAAATGAAAGCACTTTGCCTACACCATGCAAAAAATATTTGTCACGCATCTTATTTGACCTTCTCTATAGCCCCATGAGGCACATTTGCATGTAATGTCACCGTTTCGGAGAGGAGAAAAAGCAGACTAAAAAGGTCAAGTCACATGCTCAATCTCTTACAGCCAATCAGTGGTGGTGTCAAATCCCAGATCTACTGACTAATCATTTGAATGTGTACTTTCAAGCTTTCCTATGTGTGATGATTGGATGCTTGGGAAAAAATAGTGGAGAAAAAACATGCAAACTTTGCCCTCCCCCACTGACTTCCCTACCATTCATCAGAGCTCAGTCTGGTAAGGAAGAAAATTAAGTAAGGCCCTTACCACCTAGGTCTAATCTCCACACTATCTCTGCACCAAGTAAAGTTTGTTAAAATCTGGTTATCTGCTTGCTTTATGTATCAGAAATTTGCAATAATCTTAATGATAAATTGTTTGGAGTAGCAAAATAAAATAATGAATTTAGAAAAAACTATATATCCCAAATGTTATAACTTGAGATAAACACAAGCGGCCTATCCAATATCCTTGCCAATAAAATATTTCTCATATTTCTTACCAATAGAGCCCTGTTTGGAAGAGCATATCGCAACCCCTATGGCCCTGGTCTCGGCTGCTGCAGGAATGAACCAGGCCTGACACGAATTAGAAATACAAGCTTGCGGGAGGCAGGCTAACCTTACTTGCAGGGTAGCATGGAACCCCCTCCGCAACGGCTATTTATTAAGGTTAGACACAATAGGTGTGGAGAGTTCAGGTAATTGCATATGAGGGCTGCATGCATAACGATTGCCACGTGCTCTCCTCATGTGTTCTTTCCCCACAACCCTCATGAAGAACTACTAAGCATCAATGTTTAACACGTGCTTACTAGTCAGTGACCGACCTTATCTCATTCCGGAACACTGAGTTACTTGGGGGATTGCCCCCAAGTCACAAAATGCCTCTAGGCTTGCCCGGAGACTGTCCTGTTCTCAGCGTTTCCTTTTAATGTGATAAGAGTCAGTAATTGTCCTTTGCAAGCATGGTGTCCATTCCTCTACAAAAACAAAAGAAATTCTCAACTTTCCTAACTTACTTTTGCCCTAAGGATGCAATTTGCTCCTGTTCTGAACAAAGATGTGAAAGTGGAAATCCACTCTTTACGATTTTAGGAAAATCGTCACTTTTCCCGATAAAAAGGTATAGAATCTTCCAGCATATCTCTTTGGTCCTTCACCTTCCCTCGATTTCCCCACACCATCCTCCTGTTTTTCCTTGGAACTGGGTGTGAGGCCCAGCAGAGAAAGCTATTTTGAGCGTAGCCAGGACGGCAGGCAGCACGGATGTCAACGCAGAAAGAGGGGCAAACCCAGGGTCCTGATGACACCATGGAGCCACCCTGCAGAGCTAGAATCTCTATCTTCCAATTTCAGCCATAACAAAAAAACCAAAACCCTATTCTCTTAAACGACTGGGCTCAAATTTCTGTTCCATGCAACCTAACACAATTACCAGTATAAATGCAGCCCTTGTTTTATTACCAATGAGCAACACCTCCAGTATTCTCTGCCATGTAAGAACATTGACATGCGTCACAGAGCCGCCTGGACTTTGGTTTTCTCTCTGTACCACATTAGCAATTTGGAAATAATAAGTGAGAAGAATCTGTAACAATGAATGTTCTAAAATGAGTTATGTAAATCTCTGCTGATATAGTTGCTAGGTGACAATTTTAGAAGAAATGTAGCTATCCCTGAGGTAACTGGATGGTGTCTGGTCAGCATTATTCCCCGTGTGCCTTTACCCTTCTGTGTGACACCCTGCTGATGCCATATAATGTCTGTATCCTTACCGAGAGGTGTATAAGAGATACTTGAGACACAGTGTCTTCAAACAGATGTTTATGTAGTCTGATGACGGTGATGCAAAAGAAATTCTCTCCAAAAGTAGCCTATTTCCATGGAGTTACAGAGTCACACCATCTGGATACAAACACAGGCAAGCCCAAAGCCTTGGTCCTGCTAAGGTCTGGTGGAAAAGAGAATGGAGGATGCCTGGCCAAAAAGGGGATTAAGTCCTCAAGTTCTCACCACTCGGGGCAGGGTGCAATGCAATGGTTCTTACAGCCACACGGCCGCCAAGACCTAGGTCACTTCAGCAGTGGATCCCAACTGCTGGCGGGGGAGCAGCACTAGCTGGCTGAGTGTCCTGCTGCGAGGGCTGTCCTGGAGAGCTGGCCATAGCACTGCCCTCTAACAAGGACGCTAAGAGTCGTCCTGATCCTTATCAGAAGCAGCAAGGCAAGCAGAGACGGGGCTCTGGTTTCACCAGCAGTAAGGAAGCGTGCACATGTTGCACTGACCCTCAAGAGCGGTTGGTCCCAGACCAACGTAACTTGTTCTCCAGTCTCAGAAACATAGACCTAAGAGCCAATCACATATTACTTTTCAAAAAATAAGTAAGCAAATAAAAGCAGATGTATTAAGTTCTGGTTACAGTGGTTGAATTTATACCCAAGGATTAAAATACTTTTTTTTTAACTATTTTGGGATGTGTCTGATGAAGAGAAGGAAGGAGGGAGGGGAGATTTCTGTGTCTTCTTACCAAGGTAGCACCCACTGAAAATTAAGCACTGAATAAATCTTCTGCATATTTCCAGTCAAAGAAGAAGCCCTTAGTTTGAATGCAGGAAGAAAAGATCTTTTTTATTCATTCACCAAATGTTTGTCAAATGCTGATTCCATTGGGCTTTGTGGTTTTAATTATATCAGTGGATTATGCAGTTCATTCTTCACAGTTCATGAGGGCTGCCGTGCCACTCAGCTTATGTCTGGCAAAGTTTTCCTTTGGCCTGAAATTTCCAGCCAGACGACGTATCCCGCAGCTCCTCGCCCTCTGCACCTTTTCTTCCCTTTTCTCCTACTCGCCTTCCATTCAATCTACCTGCTGCCAAGTAGCTTTCAAACACGGTGGGACTACAAACTAATTTTACTATTAGCTTAAGCAAAGCAAATAAGATGTAAATCCTCTCCCAAAGAAGTCACACAGTGCATTCCAAAGCCGGGTTTTTATATGCAATTTTAAAATGATCTACTGTGCGGTATGACTCATGACACTGTTCTTCTATTAACTCCGAGTTAATTATGTGACCTTTCCTTTTCCCTACCTGAGATTCGGAAAGTGAATGGAGCATTGTAAGGAACGTGTTACTCTTTGCTGCAATTAACAGCCACCATCATTGTAGTAAAATACACAGCAGGTCAGATGAGGTCATCAGCACCCCAACTCGCAAACCCACTAACAGTGTGCTTGGTGCCTAATATTTGACGTTGGAGAGCTCCAAAGATTCAGATTACTATATTCATGTATTAGCACAAAATTTCACTGTAATCATCGGTGAAAATGTGACAGAACCCAAAACTGATCTCCAGAGATAGAGCTTCTCATGCCCCAAAGCTGTGGCAGAGAATTCTGTTCGTCCATTCAAGCTTCCGTGCCTCTCCACCTCTCTCTCTCTCTCTCTCTCTCTCTCTCTCTCTCTCTCTCTCTCTCTCTCTCGTTAAGATGTTTCTGTTTGGTTGTCTGGAGTTAATTTTCCCAGGACTTTGTTTTCACAAATGTTTAATTTTAACTTCTCTTTTCCTCATCTCCTTCTCTTTTCCCTCCTCCTCTTCCTTATTCCTTTCTTTCTTCTTTTATTTTTCTAATTTCCAATTTCTTCAAATCCCGTGCCTTTCTTTCCCCTAGATGACATTTTCTAGCATTCTCAATTTAAGTCCGAAAGTAAATTTAATTTCCTGGTTGCTAATGGAGATGGTCTGCACACAAGGCTGCCAGAGTGTCTTTTTAATATGTAAATCTGATGATATTACTCCGCTGCACAGAAGTCTTCAACTGCTTTAATCATGCTCTCAAAATAAAGTCAAAGTCCTTTAGCGAGGCCTTCATTCGTTCCTTCAGTAAAACTGATGTATTTTTACTGAGAGGTTGCTGTGCACCAGGCATGATCCTAGCACGCAGAGATAAAATAATAAACAAAATGCCCCCCACCCTCATGGAATTTATGTTGTATTATTAGAGAGACAGAAAACAAAAAATAAAGAATATAATTTCTGATATAAAATATGAAAAAAAAATCAGAAGTCATAAGGGCAGAAAGTGGCTAAAGAGAGGTTTCTTAGCTCGGATGGTGAGGGAAGGCCTCACTGAGGAAGTGACATTGGCCTGGAGGCCCAAATAAGGAATAATAAACTCTTAAGATTAAATAGCACGTTACCTATGAAAGTCCGTAGTACGATTGAATTTGTTCCCTTCCAATATGAATTCTTACAGAATTTTGAGGGACTTTCTAACTTTGTCCGTTTCTACATACTGCTTCCTTGTAGACTAAATTTTTATATTCATGTGTGTCCTCCGGGTCAATAGAACCTTACAGCCCAAGAGAACAAATTCCCTTCATTCCAGTTAGTCCTCCAGCTACTCAAAATACGAGCTTTATTGGACTTGAAACCCCTGAGTATTGAGAGACTTCAGGCAACTAGATTTCCTTTTCAGGTAGAGAATGAGAACATCTAATATCTAAGAGCGGACCCTTTCCGAGTCTAACAGGGAACTGCGGCATTTTAGGCATTTTAGACTTAGGATCTTACATGTCAGAGGCTCCCGTATGTTTGTGGTCTGGAGAAAACTAGCACCAAAGTTGACAAAATCTACTAGACTATGAAATAGTGTTTTAATGGCAGAGAAAATAATAATAAGGGAATGATTTACTAATTTTTAAAAATTAATTTATGCTAAGAGGCTGAATGCTTCAGTGTTAGTGTTTGGACGTCTTTTAAATCCCAATGGTTATAGTTTTGGAAAATTCAAGGAATGGCCTTATCTTTACAGTTGTAAGTGAGATAAATCAAAGAAAAGCTGGATAACAATAGCTGGATAATAATAGCTGGATTGAAATCTTACTAAGAACAATGCTCTGAGTCTCCCAATGTCAAAATTAACTCACCCCTCACAACACTGAGGGAAGTCATTGTATTGTACCTTTTATAGATGACAAAATCCAGATAAGATTACTTCAATAGTTCAAAACTACTCAATGAAAAAGCTAGAATTTGATACCAGAGACTATATTTTTGATTACCACACTGTATTATACTTTTAAGCCTGGTAGCAAAAAACCTAGCTAGGTGGAGGAAAATTTTCCCTGAACAATAGTTTCATTCAAGAAAGAGGAACTGGGAAAGTTCTTACAATTCTTTATGAGAAATGTATCTCTTGTCCAACACAAACCATATTCACTTTAGAGGCAAGTATAGAATGCACTTTGGTAAGTCATAATTCACAGGTACGATGGAAAGCAGAAATGGATCACTTCTCGGCCTTTTGGCTAAGATCAAGTGTGGAAAACAAATGGGATTCATGTATCTCCTGAAGACCGTGGTGTTGGGATGGGATCACGACCACATGTGCATCTGCAAAGCAAGCATCTGCCAATACCAACAGTGAACGTCAAAGACAGCAGGTAAAAAGGAGGAGTTCACGTTCATGCTCAAAAGAGCTCCATCTATGGCGAATTTCAGGGTGGATGGGCATAACTCAGTAAAGGTGTGATCATGAGACTGGTGCCAAATAGAACTGAAATACGATGACAGGTGCCATATTCTATACGTGTCCAATGAGCATTCCGAAAAATTAGGCTGGTGTGCGTGTCTATATGAGAAACAGATGCAACTTCACACAGGGTTTTCTTCAATGTCATTAAAAGGGAAGTGTGAGTCTCAGAAATAAATGCTATGATAGAGACAACATGCGGTTGTTTGTAGGACTACTTCTTCTTTAACAGAGAAAGAGACTTCTCTCCACTCTGCTGGAAAGAGACATTGCATGGGGTCCACTATAATAACTCACCAGAAGACCCAGGAGATGCTGAGATGCAAACTGTTACTGCTCAGTAAATAGACTCTGACGGGAGATTCCTGGAAAAGGGACTATCACTCTCTTTGGCTTTTACTGGCCAGTGGTGTCCTGGACCTAACAGGTCGACGCTTCCTAGGGAGCCCTCACTGCCTAAGCCTTGACTATGTAAGGACAGTCTTTCACCTGTTCCCCTCTGTGTTTATCAGAGTTCTCCATGCCACTACCAGGGTGCACTGAGGTCCTTTGTTTCCATGAAGCTATAAAGGTCTATTTACATCCTGCTCAAGTCAATTTTGTAAATCATCTCTCCTCTGTGCAAGGTATTTGGAAAGAGGGGTATTGGCAGAATGATACAGAGATGAATACAATATCGTCTCTGCTATCAAAAATCTGATTCTAAAAATGTGTATCTAATACAAGGCAAAGTGAAATTCATTCTAATGACATTTCCTATAAAAAAAGCTATAGAAGGAAAGAGTGTTGAGATCCTTAAAATTAAGTATTTCACATGAAATTGGGGTGCGTCACTCAGCTGCCAGCAACAGACAACAACTCTGATTAATGTGAGCAGGAAATGGGTGTAATGAAAGGACACTGGGTTGCTCACGAGATTTCTAGGAATGTCAGGCAAGGAGGCTTTGCAGACAAAAGCAGTGTCACATACAGCAGAGCTGGTCTAACCAAGACACCACTGCCACAAAAGCTGGACACAGAGTCCACAGAGTCAAACCCACGGGCAGTGAACACAATTTTCTGTCCCCAGAGCCACTTTCTGCTGCCTCTGAAAACTGGGCATTACTGCTGCCAACCTCACCAGAGTGGAGTCCATGCGTTCTGACTTCCGCACGTGATCAGGGCCCAATTGTAAGCTGGAAGTGATACCTCTTATTGCCAGCATGTGGGCCATGAGCCCACGTCTTAGCTTCCCAGGTCTGGGAGAACAATCATGATGTTTTCAGCTTCTCTAGAAGGATCCAGCTCTTTATAATCTGATGGAGGTTTTACAAATATATACAGGACATTGGCATGCTGGGAGGCCAAAACTAATTGCAACCGTCCACTGTTGGAGCCAGCTATCCTGACACCCAGCTGAAAGGGAGGAGACGTGTAGTCAGCCCATTCCGGCTTACATGTCTCCTTCCTCTGTTCAGTGAGATAATGCTTTTTATCGCTCATTACCATCCTGTATTCCCTTTTATCTTAGAGTATTTTGTAGTCTCCTTGGTAGATAATCTGAGCTAGGACTCCTAGGATTTATTTAATCGTGGTATTTTCATTTGTACCCAGGATTATAAACAAGGCTATATTGAAGGGCCAAATGTTTAATTAAAGGGAAAAATAGTGATTCTTTTAAGTTAGGAGGTGATGTGGAAGAAAAATAGATACTATATAGTGTATTTGCAAAGACACAGTTAGAGATAATTCATAGAGGTGGAAAGTTCATCTCACGGCCAAGATAAATGTAAGACCGCAAAAGTACAGGTGACACAATCAGCTGTCTGTTTCCAGACAATGGGCACCATCCCATGTGATAAATTTAACCACGAAGAATGATTTTAGGCCAGTGGTTTGCAACCTTCCTAATGCCGCAGCCCTTTAACACAGTTCCTGTGGGTCGCGACCCACAGGTTGAGAACCGCTCTTTTAGGCTATGGGAAAATGCAATAAAGAAAAGAACCTCACTTGAGCATTTAACAGGATGGTATGGTTTGCCCAAGAGGCTCTGATTCACTAATAGACACTCACTTGATTTCCTCTGACCATTAAGTGGAAACATTTTACTAATTAAAAGAATTTTCAATCAAGTGATCACACAGCACAAATATCTGTATAGAAGATTCAGGGAATGTCCTCTGAATTTCAGGCTCATATTTACAAACATTTAAAGAGTTCACCTAGATATTATTGAGATTATTGAGTATGTCCACCCATCCCCCCTCGCCGAATCCGCCACTTTCATGCCAGTTTCTGTTCCTTTCTAACATTTCCTACCAATGACTGATGCTCCCGTGTGCCCAGGCAACCTACCAGGTACTAGAAGGTTACCAGAAAGACCTCCCTTGCCTACTCTCAGATGTCATCTAACAATTAAGTTCACGAACGCATCCTTGAACACCTGCTGCACACCTCCTTGGTGAATATCACTAGAGTCGCCTTCAAAGTACTCCCCTTAGGAAGCTAAGCCACTGATGCAGCCCTAGTCCACCCTTCCAAGCAATTCTGGAATTCCTTTTTTGGAATGACCGGCAGAGCTATCATCCTATGGCACACAAAAACACACAACAACAACAGTGAACTCAGCGAGACACAGCCACATGTTGATAGGAACACAGCTATGACACACTGCCACACAAAGGTACGAAGCTTGCCAACTTGTTTGTGTGGTGCTGCCAACATAAGCGCGGGGTGACAAGTTTGTGAACTTAATCATCAGACTTTTTGTATGACAACAGCTCTGATAGCCCTTCCAGAGAGAGTTCCAAAAGTGCTCTGAAGGGTGGATAAGGTCCTGGCATCAGTGCACGGCTTCCCACGGGGAGTTCTTCAGGGGTGACCGTAGTGATATTCAGCAATGAGGCATGTGGCATTTTTTCTAGGATGAGTCTGTGAACTTAATTGTCACACCACCATACAATTTAAAAATGAAAAATTATGTTTTTTCTTTTAAATGGAGATGACTGTAAGCATTAAATAAGAAATGTGTCGAAAATGCCTAGGGCAATAGCCAGCCTACAGTAAATGTTCTCAGTGAGATTTTCCATAATCATTATCAAGAATTAAAGTCATTTTGATAGGGATTCTCAATCAGAGCACAAGTCTGATACAAAGCAGATTTCTTTTCTTTAAATAAAGAAACAGGGAGGACAATGGGTAAATGATTGTTTGCATACCATAGAGAGTGCCAGGCAACAAATGTCACTCTTGGAATCTCCTAAGGGAGAGGGGGTTGTTTACTTCTCAGTGGGAACAGCATTCCAGTGCAAAAAAAAGAAAAGGAAATCACTGAGATGCATGAGAAGTGACAGCAGCAGCAGCTGTGGCAGCAGTAAATGTTTTACAGGTATTCATTCATTCATGTATTCATCAAACATTTATTAAGCACCTACCCTGTGCTCTGAGCTTCTTGCTGGGAATACCAAGAAGAGGATTCAAAGTGTGCTCCTAGAGGTTCATGGTCCAGTGAGAGAATCAAAATGTAATGTGCATCATATGGTACCAGACGCTCACCCTATACCCTTTAAGAGTAATAAGACCCCCACGGAGGGGGAAGGAACTGCAGGGCGTGACCAGAGTAGGAGGTGGGACACCTGAGAAAGAGCCCGGTGCTGTGGCAGAGTCAGAGGTGGGGCAGTTCTGCTCCATGAGCCCACGGGCAGTCAAAGCGAGCCTTTGATGTGGTTGAAACATGTGCCTCTGGTTGCAGCATCCCCTTGCTTGGCACTGGGACTCCAGCCTGGAACTATAACCAGTTTAGTGCCATTGCCTCTGGAGCCCAGGTTCATCCAAGGTGCCTCCTCAATCGTGGGTTTCTCCAATAGTCAAGCGTAGTTCATTCAGAAGACCGATATCCCTGGAACCCCTTTACCACCACAGTGCACAAGCGGGCTGTCAGCTCTTCTCAGGGCCTCTCCACTTCCATCCCACCAAACTCTCAAAAGATGCGGCAGTTCATGGCTAGCTGGGGGGACAGAAGGCGCCAGGCAGTGAGGAATGAAGGGCCCTATTATAGGCCAGGTGCGGTGGCTCATGCCTGTAATCCTAACACTAGGGGAGGCCAAGGCAGGTGAGGCCAAGGCAGGTGCATCACTTGAGCTCAGGAGTTTGAGACCAGCCTGAGCAACAGTAAGACCACATCTCTACAAAAATTAGAAAAACTAGCCGGGCATTGTGTTGGACACCTATAGTCCCAGCTACTCGGGAGGCTGAGGCAAGAGAATCGCTTGAGCCCAAAAGTTTGAGGTTGCTGTGAGCTGCGATGCCATGGCACTCTACCCAGGGCCACAGAGTGAGACTCTGTCTCAAAAGAGGGGGTCATATTGTAGTTGACTGAGTTACATCTGTGTGCCAAATAATAAAAGGACTTTCCAGACTTTCCGTGCCTCTCAGGAGGGGAAGCCACAAAGGACTCTCACTCATCTCTGATCCCTGCTCCCCCACGCTCTTTGTCTCCTCCCCTCTCTCGAGTCCTCTGCCTCTTCCTCCCTCCCACACCCTCTCTCATCCACACTGGCCCCTCATATCTCTGTTCAGTCACCCAAACTATCATGAGGAAAACTGAACTCCTCCCCATCAAGCCTTTTCCTGCATGCTCTTGTCACAGTCGCTCCTGCCTTTCTCTTTGGGCCAGTCCAAGAGCCCGAGAAAGGAGGGTGCAGAGCTCCCTGCTTCCCGTCACGCCTCCTTCTCACTGAGACCTGCAGGCCTCCTGGCTGCTTTACTCGTACTGAAGTTGCTTTTCCTGAATTTGAATCCCAGGGTCACCTTCACCTGTAAGGCCTTCGGAAAATTACTCGACCCCTCGGTGCCTCCGTGTTTTCAACTATAAAATGGTAGAATCACAGCATCTGCCTAATGTGATTCAATGACTAAATGAGTTAATACATAGAAAGGGCTTAAAATAACACCTCTTATATGTATAGCGAGTGGTGTTATCTTTATTTCCTATAAAGTAAGCAGATTTCAAAAAGATACTTGTTAATCCTCCTCAGGGGAAAAAAAATCTCTATCCTTGGAGGAAAGGACATTTTACCAGTTGGCACAGTGTTGGATCAATTCCATGGGTGAGCTATCCACAGCACCCGCCTTGTACTGAGAAACCCAGGCCTGCGCCCGCCCAGCTGAGCCAGGCTGAGTCTGACGCAGCAGCCCCTGGGCATCCTGTTGCTACCTGGGAGTAAAGGCAGCAGCTTAGTCACCACTCACACCCTTTGTTCTCTCAGCTGATTCACAATACCTTCCAACTGCTGTGAGGGCCGGGGTATCAGACTAGGGAGTTCAGGCTTTAATCCTGAGGCAGTGGGGATCCACCATGATTTTCGAAAGAGGAAAATAATAATCAAATGTTCATTTTAACAAAAGAATTCTGGCAGCAATTTATATAGGGATACCATTTAATACACTCCCAAAACAGTCCAAGCAAGACATGAGGGGACTTGACCTCAACAGGTCAAAAGAAATGGATGTCTTCAGAAGTGGACCCCCCCAAACTTACATTCAGAAGGGAAAGGAGGAAGTTTTCAACTTAGACAACTGGGTAGATTAATTGGCATTAATTAAGACAAGTTAAAATTCCAGAGGGTTCCTTTGCCCTTGTGCAGTTTGAGGAATCTCTGCACGGAAGTGTACACCAGGCTGTTGGAAATACGGAGCTGCCTCTCTGCAGAAAGGTCCATGAGATAAAGACCTAAGAGATATCACCACATAAGACAGGGCCGAGGTCAGCAAGATGGATGAGGTTGCCCAAGAGCAAGACGTAAAGCAGGAAAGAAAAAGGACCAACAGCAAAATCCTAATGTGCACAGGGGATAAGGAAGATCAAGGGCAAGAATGAGAAGGCACAGTCGGGGAGGTGGCAGGAGAGCCCAAGGTGGCGTCAGAGATGCTGAGACACCAGGGGCCCAGGAATTATTCACCATAAACCCAACATGCACAGAACACCCACTATGTGCCAGCCAGGGCTGCGGCTGGCACCAGAGGAAGGGTCCTGCCCTGAATCCTATCGTGGAGTGGACAGGTGAGGATCCAGTGGCTAGTGTTACATGCTCTGAAACAATCTGTGCTAGTAAGGGGATGGAAACCAACGGGCAGAGCTGCTGCCACTTTTGACAGCAGCATTCAGGGAGGGGTTTTCTAAGAAATGACACACACAGAGATCCAGATGAAGGTGAGGGGAGAGCCATGCAGATGTGTGGACAATTATGGTCTAGGGACAAAGGCCACAGGACAGCACCGCTGTCTGCAGGACAGTAGGTTCGCTGTCGTCGCTGTGGCGGTAAGCAAGGGGGTTTAATGGGAAATGAGCAAGAGAGCTGGCCATGCGCCTGCCCACGCTGGGTCTCGCTGAGAGGTCAAGTGTGAAGCCTGAGAAGATGCTATTGGATGTAACAATTAACAGGGCATTGATGACCACTGTGGAGCAATTTAGTCAAGCATTGTGGAAAGAAGCAAAATAGACTTTGGGGTTGAGGAGTGGATTGCATGAGAGGAGAGAGGGCGGTACAATCTCTCCTCCCATATCTGTGCCACGGAAGGAAAGGAGAAAGGGCAGGAAAGCGATGGGACTACAGCCTGGACACAGGACAGACAGAGTTCTGTGCTCGGAGTGAGAGGACCAGATACACATGGGACCTTCAGTAGAAATGGAAAAGGGGACAAAGAGAGGAAGGGCCCAGAATCAGGGATGGGGTTTGGAGAGTGGTGGCCACTGCTAAGAAATCTACAAAGACAGAAAACCCAGGACAGAGTTTGAGGGCCTGGGCATCGAGTAGCCTCAGGGCTGAACCCTGGGGCTGAGGGGTGGGAAGCAGGCCAGGCCAAAAAAGATTCTAGAAGATGAATAGGAATAGACAAGAGAAGAATCATCCCATCTGGACATTGATGCCCACACTCTAGTGTCAATCCCTAGTACAAAGAAATTCATGGTTAACAGCAAAATAAAACCCCACCGTACAATCTCTGCTCACTTAACAGGGCATGTTCATAGCTAATTAAATCCATACACGATTTGTCCGTATCTAGCTATTTGTCTGTGCATGTCTGAAATTCGGGTAAAGCATCTCTTTCAAGTATGGTTGGCTGCTAAATACCTAAAATTAAAAGTATTTCAATTTCACTTATCAGGACATTATAGCATAACGCTAACAGCATTGTTTCTGGCACTAGACTACCTAGGTTCGGACGCTGCCTCTGACGTTTGCCAGCTCTGTGACCTTGGACAAGTTAGTTCACCTCTCAATACCTCATTTTTCTCAGTTGTGATATGGGAATTAGACTACCCCACCTTCGTAGGGTTATTATGAATATTTATGAATCACTGAGAACAGGGTCTGGCAATAAGAGCATAAATATTTTTTAAATAAACTTGTCTTTTGAGCAATAATAATGCTAACCATTGGACACAAATTAGCCTAATCCTCATTTTAAAACTCTAAATTTTCATGTTCCCACAACAAGAAAACTCCATGCATTCTACAAATGAAATAGACTCAAAATATTAATTAGACTCAACTGTTACAGTCTGAATGTCTGTGCTCCCCTCCAAGTCATATGTTGAAAGCTAATTCCCAATGTGGTAGTATTAAAAATCATTTTGGGCAGGTGTTTAGGCCGTGACAATGGAGCCCTAAAGAATGGAATGGGTAAGAAAAGAGAACCATGGGTTGTGGTATTTTGTTATAGCAACCTGCCAAACTAAAAGGAGTGACTTTTCCAAGACTGCACAGCAAGGCAGAATAGGAGCTGGGATTAAAAGCTGTGTTTACCGGGTCCCAAAGCTCATGCTTCTCTCACTAAATCACTGAGAAGGTTTTCCCTTAAAAAGGCTGCATCTGTCTAGTAATTTCAGGGTACAGAATGTCATTTATGTACTTGATGCTATTTTTTTGAGTGGTTTATGTGGTATGTTTTCATATCCATCCTGGCAGTAGAATCCAATCATATCACAGGCCCATGCACACCTGCAAACACACACAGACACACACACTCCCTTCTCAACACTGAATTACAGCCCAGGTTTCCAGGTTAAGTTTAAAGTACGTTAGTTTTGCTTTAGTTGTTTTAAACCTTTAATGGCATTTGATACATTAACTTTCTGCCACCCTGAAGTATTTTCAAAATGTCATCTGAAATGATTGCTTTGTATTCACCTTTTAGAAGGTTGCTCAAGCCCTACCACAAAACACAGATGCCTGATTAAAGAAAAATGAGCTATTTCCCTTCTCTACCTTAGGAATCCCCTCCATAAACAGAGTCACGCATTTCCATTCTGTGTCCCTTGTGGGAACACAGCCTGTGGCTACAATCTAGGGCTTCCTAAGTGCCACTCTCCACCACTCCATGATGATGTTATCATAGATCTGCAGCAAAATGAGAAAAAAAAATAGAAGGAAAAAGTCCACACATACACACACGCACTCAGCCCTAAACATATCTAAGTTAGCTGAGGTTTTCCTTTTTGGAAAGAACCATTTTATCACAGATGCAAGATTATACGATGTTCCAGGTCACAACACCTTAACCCCCTGGGCCTGACTTGGGGATTCAACTTCAACATCACCACCTATCAGTGGATGAACTTGAACAGTACCTTGGTTTTTCCTCCTACAGAATGAATGCAGTAGTTTCTACCTGATGGTCTTTTTGTGAGGATTGAGTTTGTGCATACAAAGCATTCAGAACATGCCTGGCACATAACATTCAAAACATAACCCACTGGCATCATCATGGCATTTTTCACTTTGGTAAGCAATATCACTAGTGCATGATTCTCATAAAGCAGTGTTTCTCAACCTTTTTTTATCTCACAGCACACTTAAACCCATACTTAAGCTTCACAGCACACTTAAATGTCTATCCAAAAAAGAGCAGAAAAAAAGAATATACTTGGGGGAGAGGCAAGATGGCCAACTGGAAGCAGCTTCCAACAGAGGCTCCTGTCCAAAAGGAAAGATAACCTCCAGAAACTGCCCAATTGAGTTGAAGACTGGGAGTCCAGCCAAGAGAGAGAGAAGTGGTAACTGCAGGTCACCTCTGAGGCAACCTGCAACTTCAAGAAACCAAGCTTCAGGCAGAAAAACTGAACTAAAATTTTCCGCCATTCTGAACTTCCAGGACACCCTTCACCCCTTACCTGACTCACCAGAAGCCTGCCCTCTACTAAAAATGAGTGAAGAGGACTTGAGCAGCACCCACCCTCCCTATCTGCCACCAGGCAGCCCACCAGCTAAGAGACTCCAGGGCCCCACCGAGCCCCTGCAGCCCCCAGGCCAGGGACTCCTGCCTGGCTCCTGTCCGTGGCACACCGGGCCTCAGCAGCCGCTGGGCCTTAACCTGCACCAGCAACAGCCAGGAACTCCTCTGGGACTCCCACAAGCCCCAATTTGCACTCCACTGGGCCTTAGCCCACTGCCAGCAACGGCCAGGAAGTCTGCCAGGACTCCCACATTCTGCCAATCTGTGCCCTGCCTGGCCTCAGCCCGCCACCCACCGAGAACGCCGACTGGCTCCGATCCTTGCCCCAGGCCTGCCACCCACAGTGGCAAGGAACTCCACTCCACTGGGACCTCCGTGTGGCCCCTATTGGCACCCCGCCAGGCCTGGGCCACTGCAAGCAGCAGCCAGGAAGTCTGCATGGACTCCTGCCTGGCACCAATCTGTGCCCCACCCAGCCTCGGCCTGCTGCCTGCTGGGACCCCCACCGGCTCCAATCCGTGCCCCAGGCCCGCTGCCCTCCCTCCAGATCCCTCCTCCCATCCAGAGACTGCTGGAGGAACAGGCTCCCTTTGCAAAGGCCACTGGGTGCCCCATCCCACACCCTGCTGCTTGATCTGGGCGTGCCACACTCCGGAGCTGTTCCCGCAGCCAGAACTCCCTGGGTGGGGCAGTCCCAGAGGAGCTACACAGGGTCACTCCCTACAAAGATCCTGCAACAACAGAGTGATCCTATCGGGGTCTGATCTGGGTGAGAAACCTCCCCAACTCTGAGGACGGTCATAGGCAACAGTGAAAAATAATCATGAGGTGGAATCAATAGAAAAACTCAGGCAATATGAATAATCAGAGTAGATCAACTCCCCCAAGGAATGACAAGGTAGATGAAGCACAAGATCCCTTGCATAAGCAAATGGCTGAGATGTCAGAAGTTGAATTCAGAGTCTGGATAGCAACTAGGATCAGCACAATAGAGGAAAAGATGGAATTAGAACTTCAAGCAGT
>CAUYRH010031143.1:0-17980 GCA_963574655.1 Perodicticus potto
GTGTTGCAGCATGACCTGTGGCTCCCAGCTCCTCTGTTCATGTCTTTTTTTTTTTTTTTTGAGACAGAGCCTCAAGCTGTCGCCCTGGGTAGAGTGCTGTGGCATCACAGCTCACAGCAACCTCCAATTCCTGGGCTCAAGCTAGTCTCTTGCCTCCGCCTCCTGAGTAGCTGGGACTACAGGCACCCACCACAACGCCCGGCCATTTTTTGGTTGCAGTCGTAGTTGTTTGGTGGGCCTGGGATGGATTTGAACCTGCCAGCTCAGGTGTACGTGGCTGGCGCCTTAGCCTGTTGAGCCACAGGTGCCTTGAATGTCTTTTTCTTTGTGTAAATTGCAGGTGTACTATGAAGTGACTAGGTCTGTATTTCTTTGTATTTATCCTGCTTGAACGATTTGTTGGGCTTCCTGGATCTGAGGATTGGTATTTTCTTGCAGTTCTGGAATTCTACAGTTCCCTGTCACTTATCTTTTCAAATACTATCTCTTTCCATTTCTCTGTTATCTCCTTCTGGAACTTCAGTTAGAAATATGTTGGATCTTCTGTTGTTTTCCATGTCCGTAAATCTCCATATTGTCTATTTCTTCATCTTTCTTACCTACATTCTAGATTATTTCCTCGGGTCTGCCTAGTTCACTGATTTCTCTTTAGTTGCCTCTAATTTGCTGGTTGTTTATGTGTGTTAGGTTTTAATTTCAGTGATTGTATTTTTCTAGAAAAACATTTCTAGAAATTGTTTTTCACATTGCTTGGTTATTCTCTTACTCCTTATAATTACAATCTTCCCTTTACCCCTTAAGGCATATGACACATACCTATTTTATATTTTGTAACTGAAAACTCTGCTATATAAAATTGTTGTGGTCTTTACCACATTATAATTTCCTTTCCTTTCCTTTCTACCCTTATTCCTTATGCCAGATCTATGTTTTATAACTGTGAGTTGTTCGTTTTTCATGCAATTTTTGTATCTTGAAACTAATGTTTATCTGGATTGAAGATGCCTTTCTGCCTTCCGGGGCTTTGCTTTTGCTTTTGTAAGCTGCTAAGGTCACAGCTTGGGACCGTATGAAGTTAAATTCTCTGTTTTATATTCACATTGTGAATTCAGATTGTATATATCTGTGAGAGTTGACTTGTCCTTAGCATTTTCAGGAATTACTGCCTCTCCCCAACTGTTTAACATCGAGTGGAGACAGGCCTGTTGTGTCCTTGCTGTTCCTTTCTGTGTATTGTCTGTTTCTAGTTCATAGTTACAGGAGCCTTTTATCTTGGTGTCTCCTGTTAGACTCCTCATTTTGAGCAGGACTTCATCTTATTCTCAGATCTTCCTTGCCCTTTGCAGCTGTGGAGATAGAAATAAACTCAAAGATACAAGCTTCAACAGAAATCATCAGGAGAAAAGTTATATTTTTGTAGAGGTCCTGGTTTCACTTTGTTTTTGCCCTCTGTGGATCATTTTTTAATCCTGATCACCTCCCTAGATTAGTATTTAAAAAGATTTTGTTCAGGGTACATTGAAAGAAAGCATTAAAGGAAATTTTTATTCATTAATTTACTCAAGAAGTGTTTATTGAGCACTTCTTATATGGCAACAAATAAGAATGACTCTTCGAGTTATATTCTTTTCTTTACTAAAGCAAAAAAAATTAAGCAAAGAAATAATATGTGGTCCATTTAAGTCAGCCCTCCATATCTGTGGATTCTACCTCTGTGGATTCAACTAACCAAGGATCAAAAAATATTTGGGAGAAAAAGTGGATGGTTGTGTCTGTATTGAATAAGTACAAACTTTTTCTTGTCATTATTTCCTAAGCAATATGGTATAAGAACTAGTTACCTACTATTTACATTGTGTTAGCAGTTATAAGGAATCTAGAGATGATTTAAGATACATGAAAGGATGTAGACGCGTTATGTGCAAATACTGTACCATTTTGTACAAGGGTCTTGAGCATCCCTAGATTTTGGTATTTGCAGGGATGTCCTAGAACCAGTTTCCCGCAGATACTGAGGGATAACTGTACTGTGAGAGGGAAAATTGACAGTGCTGGGCAGCACCTGTGGCTCAGTGGGTAGGGCGCCGGCCCCATATACCGAGGGTGGTGGGTTCAAACTCCGCCCCAGCCAAACTGCAACAACAACAACAATAGCCGGGCGTTGTGGCAGGTGCCTGTAGTCCCAGCTACTCAGGAGGCTGAGGCAAGAGAATCATCTAAACCCAAGAGCTGGAGGTTGCTGTGAGCTGAGACGCCATGGCACTCTACTGAGGGTAACAAAGTGAGATGCTGTCTCTAAAAAAAAAGAAAGAAAGAAAATTGACAGTGCTACAGGAGCTCATGGGAGGGACATTTAACCAAGTCCTATGGTTAGGAAAGTTTTCCATAAGGAAATACCTAATTAGAGACATGAAAGGAAATAGGTATTGTTGTGGTGAATGGTGGAGAAAGGAGGTAAAATTGCCTGGACCAGTGAGTAGAAAACCCGGTGATGAGACTGGTAGTGTTTTTTTTTTTTTTTTGTAGAGACAGAATCTCACTTTATTTTCCTCCATAGAGTGCCCTAGCGTCACACAGCTCACAGCAACCTCCAACTCCTGGGCGTAGGAGATTCTCTTGCCTCAGCCTCCCGAGTAGCTGGGACTACAGGCGCTCACCACAGCGCCCGGCTATTTTTCTGTTTTGCAGTTTGGCTGAGGCCGGGCTTGAACCCGCCACCTTCGGTATATGGGGCTGGCGCCCTACTCGATGAGCCACAGGTGCCACCCCAAGATTGGTAGTGTTGAAAGTACAAGCAATGAAACTCAGAAGGTAAGCAGTAGTCAAATCTGGCTCTTTCTTGTTTTGGAGTTTGGTCTTTGTTTTGTAGGTAGGGTGAATATGTGGTTTATTAGAAGTGGGGGAAGTATTTGATCAGATTTAGGATTTTATAAAGGTAACTAGTTAGAAAATGGCAAACATCAAAGGAGGGAGACTGAAAGTAATAACAAATGAGGGTCTAGACTAGGGTAATGGAAATGTTTTGTTTTTTTTTTTTTTTTGAGACAGAGCCTCAAGCTGTCGCCCTGTTTAGAGTGCCGTGGCATTACAGCTCACAGCAACCTCCAATTCCTGAGCTCAAGCGAGTCTCCTGCCTCTGCCTCCCAAGTAGCTGGGACTACAGGTGCCTGCCACAACGCCTGACCATTTTTTGGTTGCAGCCGTCATTGTTGTTTGGCGGGCCCGGGCTGGATTCAAACCCACCAGCTCAGGTGTACGTGGCTGACGCCTTAGCCTGTTGAGCCACAGGCGCCTAGCTGGAAATGCTTTTTTAAAGGAGTACATGAATTTAAGAGATTAAAGAGCTGAATAATTAGCACTTAGTGATTCAATTTGGAGGCTGAAGGAAAGAGTTAAGGACAGAGAGTGGTTACTGTATTGGCCAACAGTGTGGACAAAGAGCTAAGAGTATATTTTAATGAGAGGATGATGGTTTGGTTTTAGACTTGTGAATTGTAGGTGCCTATGAAGTCTTAACAAATGATGCAGTGACGTAGGTGTTTGAGTTTCCAATGAATCTACTAGTCATGTAAGATGTAAGATACTGTACATCTTGTATTTTGTTTTGTTTTATTTCATTTTGTCACTTTTGGTAGAGTGCTGTGGCAACATAGCTTGCAGCAACCTCAAACTCTTGCGTTCAAGCGTTCTCTTGCCTCATTCTCCCAAGTAGCTGGGACTACAGATGCCCACCACAACGCTTGGCTATTTTTAGAGGTGGGGTCTTGCCTCTAAATGCTAAATGAAGCTGTGGGTATGTTTGAGATAGTGCGAATGAGTATTTAAAATGAAGAAATAAGATAGTCTAGTGTAAAATCCTCCAAATGAGTAAGGGAAAGGTGGAAGAAGAGGAGCAAAGGAGACTTGCGAAGGAGTGGCTAGAGAAAAACCAAGGAGTATACGGTGTCTGGAGAATGTTTGAACAATAATAAATGTTTCAAGGTTGGTGTTGATGGCTCGTGCTGGTAGTCCAACAGTTTGGGAGGCTGAGGCAGGAGGATTACTTAGGACCTGGAATTTGAGACCGGCCTGGGCAATGCAGATAGACCCCCATCTCCACAGAAAATATTAAAAAAATTTTGTGAAGATTAAATGATACACAAATAAGGCACACAGGACAATATATGGCACATGTTGAGTGCATAGTGTTAGTTGTTATTAATAAACTCTGAAATGTCACTGAATGAGATGAGAATAAAGGAAAACATTTTAAAGGTAAGATTTTCATTACAAAATATTTTAAAGAATATTACTGTGTGTATGTAGGAAAACATAATAAAATCAATACATTGGAATTTACCATTCAAGCTTAGAACTTTACCTTCTTTTTTTTTTTTAATTTCAGGTTAATGTGAGGGTACAAATAGCCAAATCTCAATATTTGAATTTGTTAGGTAGAATCCCTCTTATAGTTACGTCCTGTACCCAGAAGCTGTGCCATATACCCCTACGGTGTGCCCATGCAGTGGGAACACTCCAAACCCTCCACCCCTCACCTCTCTCCCTCATTCCCCCTCCTCCCAGCTTAAACTGAAATGAGTTTTTTCCTTTGGCCATGCATTAGGTAATCTACTGGCTTCAACTGGGTACATTGGATATTTGCTTTTCTATTCTTGCGATACTTTACTGAGAAGAAGGTGTTTCACCTCCATCCAGATTAACTCACAAGATGTGAACTCACCGCCTCTTTAAGGCTGAATAGTATTCCATGGTATACGTATACAAAAGTTTGTTCATTCATTCCTGAGTTGATGGGCCATTTGGTTGTTTTCATGTCTTGGCGATTGTAAATTGAGCTGCAGTAAACAGTCTAGTGTGTATGTCCTTATGATAAAATGATTTTCTTTCTTCTGGGTAGATGCCTAGTAGTGGGATTATGGGGTCAAATGAGAGGTCTGATTTGAGTTCTTGGAGGATTTTCCATATTTCCTACCAAAGAGGCTGTATTAGTTTGAACTCACCAGCAGTTAGGTGTTCACTCTCTCCACATCTGCACTATTATCTGCAACTTTGGAATTTTGTGATGTGGGCTAATTTTCTGGGATTAAATGATATCTCAGGGTGGTTTTGATTTGTATTTCTCTGATGATTAAGGATAATGAGCACTATTTCATACGTTTCTTAACCATTCATCTGTCTTCCTTGGAGAAGGTTCTATTCATATCTCTTGCCCATTGATAGCTGGGAGTCTTAGCTCTTTTTTGTTGATTAATTTGAGTTCTCTATAGATCCTTGTTATCAAACCTTTGTCAGATTCATACTATGCAAATATCCTTTCCCATTCTGAAGGTTGTCTATTTGCTTTGATTGTTGTGTCCTTAGTTATGCAGAAAAGAACTTTACCTTGATCACATCTTCTTTTTTTTTTTTTTGAGACAGAGCATCAAGCTGTCACCCTGGATAGAGTGCTGTGGCATCACAGCTCACAGCAACCTCCAACTCCTGGGCTTAAGCGAGTCTCCTGCCTCCACCTCCCAAGTAGCTGGGACCACAGGCGCCCGCCACAACGCCCGGCCATTTTTTGGTTGCAGCCGTCATCGTTGTTTGGCGGGCCGGGGCTGGATTCAAACCCGCCAGCTCAGGTGTACGTGGCTAGCGCCTTAGCCTGTTGAGCCACAGGCGCTGAGCCCACATCTTCTTTATATCTCCATTTGCCCTGTGTATCCAAATGAAGAACTTTATGCATATGTATATAGCCATAATTATTTGCTTTTACTTGTTTTCAAACTTTGTTGTGATAGCTTATTTATATATATTATTTTGTGATTTACTTTTTTCATTAAATTTTGTTGCTAAGATTTAGCCTAACAATTGGGGTATGTGTCTGGTTTATTAATTTTCTTGGAAGTAATTATAGCAGCTATTGTTCAGTGCTATTCTGTGAGTTAAATGAACTGATACATGTAAAGTGCTTAGAGTACTGTTTAGTACACAGTGAGGGCTGTAAGAAAGATAACCGTTATTGTGTTGTGTTACAGCTATGGAAAATGTATGAATACCACACATGGTTTTATTTACTTTCTTGCTGATGGGCATTTAACTTGTTTCCAGTTTGTTAGAACAGAAAACTGTTCTAAACATTTGTGCCCTTGTGTAAGAGTTTTGCAACGCCAAATAGATTGACTTAGAGGAATTGCTGGGTCACAAACGTAAATTATATCTGTGTGCAACTGTGTTAGGTAGTGCTAGTTTGTTTACTGAATATTATGCCTGTTTATATTTCCACCAGCAGTGTACGCATTTCCATTGCTCCATACTCTTGCCGACATTATAGGTGCACACCTCACTGCACCTATCTAATGTTTAAAAAATTATTTGTAGAGATGAGTTCTCGTTGTGTTGACCAGGCTGGTCTCAAAATCTTGGCCTCAAGTGATCCTCCTGCCTTGCCCTGCCAAAGTGCTAGGCTTATACATGTGAGTTATGGTGGTTGCCGATGTAGAAGTTTTTTCTTTTTTCTTTTTTTTTTTGTAGAGACAGAGTTTCACTTTATCGCCCTTGGTAGAGTGCCGTGCATCACAGCTCACAGCAACCTCCAATTCCTGGGCTTAAGTGATTCTCTTGCCTCAGCCTCCCAAGTAGCTGGGACTGCAGGCACCCACCACAACGCCCAGCTATTTTTTTGTTGCAGTTTGCTGGGGCCGGCGCCCTACCCACTGAGCCACAGGCACTGCCTCGCCCATGTAAAAGTTTTTTCTTCTGCCCTCTTTTTTGAGTGGGTTGTCTATTATTTTCTCCATGATATTAAACCTTTGTTGATTCTGATTGTTGGAAATACCTTCTCCCTGTGGGAAGCTTCTTTTTTCTCTTTTTGTAATGGGGTTCTTTGATGAACAGATGTTTTGAATTTTAGCAGAATTTATCCAGTTTTCTTTGCATTGTTTATCTTGTTGAAGAAATTTTTGTATATCATTAATATATTCACTGTTATCTACTATGAGGCATGTAAATGCCTTAACATTTAAATAATTACCTAAAATTGTTTATGGTGGTGGGAGGTAGATCGCAATTTCCTTTTGATTTTTTTTTTTTTTGTTTGTTTGTTTGTGGGTGAAGGGTTGTGCGATTGTCCCAGTACCACTTAGTAGTTATTCTTTACTCAATGAATAGAGTATCTCTAGAATGGTTTTAAGTGAAAGAACTAGCTGTATGTGTCTTGATTTTGTTCTTTATCATAAAAGATGCATCTAAATTCATTCATCATTGAATACGTTTGTTATAGGTTTGTTTCACCCTTTATAGAAATTCCTTTTTGTCCCAGTTTTCTAAAAGGGTTTGAGGTTTGAGTGAATCTTGAATTTTATTAAGTACTTTTTCTTTAGTTCCTGCAATGTTGCTGTAGTTTTTCTTCTTTAATCTGTTAAAGGGGAGTAAATAGCTTTTGTAATATTTAGATACCCTTACATTCTTAGGATAAATTCAGCACGGTTTATGATATATTGTCTTTTTTTATACATTGGTGGGTTAAGGTTGCTAATATTAATTAAGTTTATAGTCGGCTCAACGCCTGTAGCTCAAGCGACTAAGGCGCCAGCCACATATACCAGAGCTGGCGGGTTCGAATCCAGCCCGGGCCTGCCAAACAATGACAACTACAACCAAAAAATAGCTGGGCGTTGTGGCTGGCATCTATATTCTCAGCTACTTGGGAGGCTGAGGCAAGAGAATTGCTTAAGTCCAGGAGTTGGAGGTTACTGTGAGCTGTGATGCCACAGCACTCTACCCAGGGTGACAGCTTGAGGCTCTGTCTCAAAAAAAACCCCAAAACATTAAGTTTATAGATTTGTATGAAAGCAGCTGTTTAATGTAAACTTGTTTTAATATATTTTACAGCAGAAAATA
Organism: Perodicticus potto; assembly: GCA_963574655.1. Classification (NCBI taxonomy): domain Eukaryota; kingdom Metazoa; phylum Chordata; class Mammalia; order Primates; family Lorisidae; genus Perodicticus; species Perodicticus potto. The sequence goes on from CAUYRH010031143.1 coordinate 7,882, forward strand.
TAGGTGCAGAACTCAAAGCTCCACTTAAGCGAGACCCTCTCCAAGTAAGAGGTAAATATATTTTGTTCTATTTTTTATTATAATGATGTTTAGATTAAATATCTAACAGTTTAGATGAAACTCTTCACAGTTATGTTATTCATATTATTCTAAGGGTATAGTTCAGTTTTACTTTTACATAACATTTAAATAGGTTAACCATAGGATTTATACTCTTTATGAGCAAATTTTCTACTGAAGTTTATTTTGTGTTTTTGTCACAGATATTTCCAAGAAGCTAAAGAAAGGAATAATTGTAAATAAGAATCATTAATTGCTTTCTTTTTTTTTTTGTAGCGACAGTCTTACTTTATTGCCCTTGGTAGTGCCGTGGCATCACACAGCTCCCAGCAACCTCCAACTCCTGGGCTTAGGCGATTCTCTTGCCTCAGCCTCCCAAGTAGCTGAGACTACAGGCGCCCGGCTATTTTTCTGTTTTGCAGTTTGGCTGAGGTGGGGTTTGAACCCGCCACCTTCAGTATATGGGGCTGGCACCCTACTCAGTGAGCCACAGGTGCTGTCCTGCTTTGTCATTTTTAGAAACATAATGTGATTAAAGAACAGAAGGCCAGTGTCCAGTATCTTTCAGCTACTGCTTGTTCACTTCCAGGTAGAGTTAGGCTATTCTTTTTTTTTGAGACAGTCTCACTTTGTTGCCCCCAGAAAGTGCCATGGCATCACAGCTCACAGCAGCCTCACACTCTTGGGCTCAAGTGATTCTCTTACCTCAGCCTCCCAAGTAGCTGGGACTACAGGAGCCTGCCACAACACCCGGCTATTTTCAGAGACAGGGTCTCACCCTTGCTCAGGCTGGTCTCAAACCTGTGAGCTCAGGCAGTCTACCTGCCTCAGCCTCCCATAGTGCTGGGATTACAGGTATGAGCCACTAGCCGAGTTCGGCTATTCTTATCTGACTTTCTTTTCTAGGAGTGATTGAGTAATGAAGGAATTCTTATTTGTAAATCCGTTCTATGTAATGAGCTATGGTTTCCATCTCCAAAGTAGCCATTTCATGGAAGCAGTATGTAGTTAAGAGCATTGTGGCTTTGGCTTCAGTCAGAACTGGGTTGTTTGTGACTCTAGCACTCACTAGCTGTCTGACCTTGGGCAATTTACTTGATTTCTCTGAGCCTTAGTTTTCTCCTTGTAAAATGATGTTAAAAATGAGACCTCTTTTCTAGGGTAATTTTGAAGATTACATGTAGTAGACAGTCACAGTTAAGCCTAATTAATGTTGTGATAGCAGTCATCATTGTGTTCATCATCAATAATCTGGGCTAGGATAGGCCAACAGGAATTTTTAACTATTTGGAAGAAATTTTTAAAAACTAGTATTTTTTCAAAAACCAATCTTTTGAAAGTGAGACATAATTTTCCTTTGTGTTCCAAAGGAGCTCATCTGGATTTTGAGTTTTAGGGTCCTTAGAGTAAGGCAGTTTAGACACCGGAAACTCATGCAAGAAGAAATGTGAAGTTCCTTTATACCTTTTTCAGATAAAGTTTTCATTTTTATATTGAAATGTATTCATTTATGTATTTTTTTAGAGACAGAGTAACACTTTGTCAACCTTGGTAGAGTGCTGTGGCGTCACAGCTAACAGCAACCTCCAGCTCTTGGGCTTAGGTGAGTCTCTTGCCTCAGCTTCCCGAGTAGCTGGGACTACAGGCGCCCTGCACAACGCCTGGCTATTTCTTGATGCAGTTTGGCCAGGGCCGGGTTTGAACCCACCACCCTCAGTATATGGGGCTGGCACCCTCTTCACTGAGCCACAGGCACCACCCTTGAAATTTATTTTTAACATATTTGTATTAAGTAATACTTAGTCAATAATTTCAATAGTTAATTTGCTATTTAAGAAGTAATGGATAGGCTTGGCACCTTGTAGCACAGTGGTTGTGGTGCCAGCCACATACACTGAGGGTGGCGGGTTTGCATCCTGCCCAGACCAGCTAGACAGCGATGACAGCTGCAATAAAAAATAGCCGGGCATTGTGGCGGGCGCCTATAGTCCCAGCTACTTGGGAGGCTGAGGCAAGAGAATCTCTTAAGCCCAAGAGTTTGAGGTTGCTAGGAACTATGACACCATAGCACTCTATCAAGGGCAACATAGTGAGACTCTATCTCAAAAAAAAAAAAATAGAAGGGCGGCACCTGTGGCTCAGCGAGTAGGGCACCGGCCCCATATACCGAAGGCGGCGGGTTCAAACCCAGCCTCGGCCAAACTGCAAAAGAAAATAAAAAAAAAAAATAGAAGTAATGGATAATTTTAGGCTTAATTTGGAAGTAGAATAGAAAACTATGAATTAATACAGAGGGTGCCAAAAAAATGTATGCACATTTTAGGGAAGGAAAAATTGTATTAAAATTGTAATACTCAATACATACCAATAACAAAGGATGACTACAGCTCATGTTTGACTTCTGCAATTACAAGAGGTGCTCCACGTGGTTACCATCAGCATCCAGACACTTCTGATTTTGGCATACTGCAGCTTAAGCATCATTGACCAAAGTGTCCACTTGTATTGCTGTACATGCTGTTTCTGTTTTTTCCAGAAGTGCTGCCAATGTGGCTGGTTTTCTGTGGTATCCCACATCCTTTAAGGTTCCCCATTATAGAAGTCAGTGTGTATTAAACCAGGAGAACATGGGGGAAACTGAACTACACCTCTTCGTCCTATCCATTGCTCTGGCAAATTCTCATCAAAGTAAGCTCTCACCTCTGGTTAGTGATACATAGATAACATGTGTTTAAAAATAATACAGAGATAATATGTCTTAATGGTGGAGCACCATTTTGTTGGAAGTCCATCATTCCCAAAAGTGTATGAATTACAGGTAAAATGGATGTGTGTAGCACGTCTAGATACATTTCACCAGTAACAGTAACTTCAAAAAAAAAAGGTCTGATTAGTCCCCTGAATGACAATCTAAACCAGACATTGGGGCCCAATAAATTGAATTCTTGTTCCACATCAGTGGGTGCAATTGTTAGGGGTGTTAGAGGCTCTGTTGCATGCTCACACCTCCATTGTCATTGTACTTCTACAATGTCTTCAGCGGCTTGAATGACAGCTGTAGTTTCTGCCATTATCTGTGATTGTGCTGTCTGTCACATGGTGATACTAGCGTTCATTTGATTATTGACATCTTTTCAGGAAATGTCATAATACACATTATTGCTGTAATTCAGTTTTGAAAAGTAATACATAGATAGCATCTCTGAAAATGTGTTTGTATTTTTTGGCACCCCACAGTAGATACAAGAATAGAATATGAAGTGAACTGGTGGCAGTTTGAAATAGAACACATGTGGCTCAACGGGCTAAGGCGCCTGCCATGTACACCTGAGCTGGCGGGTTCGAATCCAGCCCGGGCCCGCCTAACAACAATGACGGTTACAACCAAAAAATGGCTGGGTGTTGTGGCGGGTGCCTGTAGTCCCAGCTACAGAGACAGAGGCAGGAGATTCGCTTGAGCCAAGGAATTGGATGCCACAGCACTCTATCCAGGGTGACAGCTTAAGGGTCTGTCTCAAAAAAAAAAAAAAAAAGAAATAGAACACATGAGTTTCTGTTATTTTGCTCTTGTTCTTCATATATTTGCTAGGTTATTTATATCATGTAACTAAAAGTCTTACAACCATCTATTAACATAGACCAACTCACCATAATTGATGCCAAATTGGTATTATTGATGTTGCTGGCCTTTTTATAGGCAGTTTGATACTTGACAAGAGAAAAATAATTTAGTAAGGAAGCAATATATATATATATTTTTTTTTTTTTTTGCAGTTTTTGGCTGGGGCTGGGTCTGAACCCACCACCTCCGCCATATGGGGCCGGCACCCTACTCCTTTGAGCCGTAGGCGCCACCCAGGAAGCAATATTTTACCTAAAACTTGTAATAAACTTGTAATAATTTTTAGCCGATGAAATGATTCCTTAGTTTACTTCAATCTTGCTATGTTATGTGAAATAGTCTGGTGGCTTTAAACTTTTTGATCACAATCCATATAAGAAACACTACTTAGTGCCTAGTATGCATATGGGTTATTATATATTGCTGAAACAAAGGTTTTCACAAAAAGTATTTATTCATCATTATACAAATACTCTTCGATTACTTTTTATTATCATTTTTTATAAAATCGTGGTTTTACCTCACAATTTAAAAAATACTGAATTAGCCTATTTTTTTTATTGAAATGTCAGTTTATTTTTACTTAGACCCTAAGCAGTTTAAATTATATTAATATGATTTGGACAAACTAGTAATCCGTAGTGCCTATACAAGGTGTCTGTTAGAGGGTTGGCATGTGGGCCTCAGTTACAGGTCAGCTACAGAAGCAAACGCTAGATGGCTACAAGTGAAGTTCCATCCTGTTCTGCATTTGGAGATTTTTTTTTTTTTCTGATGTCATTTACCACCTCAGGAAAAAAGATGAGTTTGCTATGGAATTCGTTAGTGAACTCACTTAAGTATCAGGCTGTATTCATCTTCAAATGTGACTTTCAGTGTGTATATTTATTATGTTTTCCTATGTTTTTAATTTAGTTAAAGCAGTTCTTAAGAAAAGGGAGTATGGATCAAAGTACACTCAGAATAATTTCATTACTGGAGTCAGAGCAATGAATGAGTTCTGCCTTAAATCCAGGTACAGTAATTTTTAAAAAATGTAGTAGTGTGTCCTGTTTAAATAATCTAAAAAAAATTTATTTCTTAGAATGTGTTACCTGCTATCTTTTACATGTGGAAAAATTTTTACCAGCTCCTTCCTAAACTGGATAAATATTTTTATTCAATCAAAAATGCTAAAATTGTTACTAAACTGAATTCTGCTCCAATACAAGCAATTCGTCTTTCTCAGTTTTTTAAACTCACAAAGTCAAATTCTTCAAAATCTCTCTGTCACACAAGAATTGTAGGAGTTATACATGTTGTTAAGTCAATGGTATGTGGCAGATTTGTTAGTAAGATTGTTTGCCTATTTTTATGTTTGACTTTTTAAAGTCTTGTTTTTTTGGCTAGCAGAGTTGAACACTTGATTTAGTGGCTTACATTTATGTTCATGCTCCAACTATGGTTTCTATTGACTCTAAATTGTTTTCACTTCTTTGTCATATCTTTTATTAATTTTCTCATCATAGAGAGTTATTGAAATTATATTGTTACAATTTAAACTTTTCTCCTTTGTGGGCCAGTTAGAGAAATCAGATGATCTGTCCTTTTCTACTGTCCCTCATGGGCTGGGCATGGTGGCTCACACCTGTAATCTGGCACTCTGGGAGGCCGAGGCAAACGTACTGCTCCAGCTCATTAGTTTGAGACCAGCTGGAACAAAAGCCAGACCCCGTCTCCACTAAAAATAGAAAAACTGAGGCAAGAGGATGGAGGTTGCTATGAGCTATGATGCTACAGCACACTAGCTTGAGATTCTATTTCAAAAACAAAGCAAAACAAAAAAAGATCTCTCCTTCATGATAAACTGTCAAAAAATATTCCTATAATAAATTTTATCTTTCATAACTGTTATAGCAGCCAATTATTGATGCAAAACTATATTCTATTTCATATACTATTTTATTTAGTTCTCACAAAATTTTGTGAAATAGATCAGGTTTCCACATAATAGGCCAGGAAACATACCAAATGTTAGTGACCTAACCCAGCTTATTTAGTGAGTCATTGACAGAGAGAGTACCATATCTTTTAATACCTGGTCCATCTTTTTAACTAGCATGTGATGGCTTTGACTTTTTTTTTTAATCCAGGTTTAATTTCTAGGACTGAATGACACTTACTAATCACCAGTTGTTTTTTTACAGTTTTTGACAGGGCCGGGTTTGAACCCGCTACTTCTGGTATATGGGGCCAGCGCCCTACTCCTTTGAGCCATAGGCACCGCCTGTCACCAGATTTTTTTTTTTTTTTTTTGTAGAGACAGAGTCTCACTTTATCGCCCTTGGTAGAGTACCATAGCATCACACAGCTCACAGCAACTTCCAGTTGGGCTTAGGCGATTCTCTTGCCTCAGTTTCCCAAGTAGCTGGGACTACAGGCGCCCACCACAACGCCTGGCTATTTTTCTGTTTTGCAGTTCAGTGGAAGCCGGGTTTGAACCCGCCACGTTTGGTATATGGGGCCAGCACCCTACTGGATGAGCCACAGGCGCCGCCCTCTTTTTTTTTTTTTTTTGTAGAGATAGAGTCTCACTTTATTGCCCTCGGTAGAGTGCCATGGCGTCACACAGCTCACAACAACCTCCAACTCCTGGGCTTAGGTGATTCTCTTGCCTCAGCCTCCCGAGTAGCTGGGATTACAGGCACCCACCCCAACGCCCGGCTATTTTTCTGTTTTTGCAGTTCAGCCGAGGCTGGGTTTGAACCTGCCACCTTCTGTATATGGGGCCGGTGCTCTACTTGATGAGCCACAGGCGCCGCCCTTTTTTTTTTTTTTTTGAGGCAGTGTCTCACTTTGTCACCTTGGGTAGAGTGCCGTGGAGTTAGCCTAACTCACAGCAACCTCAAACTCTTGGGCTCAAGTCATCCTCCTGCCTCAGTCTCCTGAGTAGCTGGGACTTCAGGCACCCACCACAATGCCTAGCTAATTTTTCTTTTTTTCTATAGATGAGAGTTTGCTCTTTCTCATGCTGGTCTCAAACTCTTGAGCTCAAGCTCCCACCTCCGCCTCCCAGAGTCCTAGGATTACAGGCATGAGCCACCACCACACCTGACCTTAATTTGACTTTTTTTTTTTTTGGGCAATTTCTGGCTGGGGCTGGGTTTGAACCTGCCCCCTCCTGCATATGGGGCTGGCGCCCTACTTCTTTGAGCCTCAGGTACCGCCCCTAATTTGACATTCTTAAATAGAGAGATGATCCTCTAATCCATGTTGTTTCCACTTTTCACTTTTTTACATACATTAAAAATAGCAGTGGTATGCATGGGCACAAGATAAAATACAAGCACTGATGGGGGAATTGAATCTCCACGTATTATATTACATTGTAATGAGCATCAAGAATAATTCTCTTTTTTTTTCTCCACGGTCTTAAGAAGTTTCTTATATACAAAATGCCATCTTTAAACTGATCTTTAAAAGATATACAGATCTGTACTTCTCTGCAGTTTTTGGCCGGGGCCGGATTTGAACCCACCACCTCTGGTATATGAAGCCGGTGCCCTACTCCTTGAGCCACAGGCACTACCCGCATCTGTATTTTTCTAAGAGAAAAATCAATGTAGTTGCTTTTACCTGCAGTTAATAATCCTTTTAAGTACATAAACTGTATGTACCTTGTCTGAATAAATTCAACATGTTTCTTTCTCCAGTGATCTAGACCAACTTCGAAAGATTAGACGACGAAGCCCCCATGAAGATACTGAGTCCTTTACTGTGTACTTGAGATCAGATGTGGAAGCAAAGTAAGACTATACAATAAAAGTGGAAGCCAAGTTTGGGATTAATAAAAACATACTTTAGAGAGATTCAAAATTTTTTAAATGATTCATTTTCAAAAGTTTTTATTTTTGCAAATTAATTTATCTGGAAGTTTACTAGTATATACTAGTTAACAAAAATGTGTCACAATTTATAAGAAAATTTGCTGTTGACTTTCATTGTTTAGATTGAATTTAGAAAAGTTCCTTAAGTTCTTTATATTTCTCTGAAGGGACCTTACGTTTTGTTGTAAGATTCTCTTATAGTTCATTTAGATTTAAATGTGATTACAATAAAGTCACTGAAATTGTTCATTGTGTCTGTGTGCACAGATCTTTGGAAGTCTGGGGAAGCCCTGAAGCTCTTGCCAGAGAAAAGAAACTGCGTAAGGAAGCAGAGATAGAATACAGAGAACGTGAGTGTATTTATTTTAAAGCTGAGTTGACTGAAAAGTAACTTGTAGGTGAGATCTGTGCCTCTCGTAACTGTGCACTCACTCTCCCGTGCTGGCACACCTCTTGTCCGGCAATACCAGTTTCCATTTTGGAATTCAATTATTTTATAAAATCAGAATTTTTTTTGTCTCAGTAGCTTTTTGAAGATAGTGAGATGAAGAGAAGCTACAGTTTGTGGTTTCTGTAAGATATATGACCCTTAAAACTTATAATATTATTTGAAGGTTATGCTTGTTATAAAAGTGATAGAATGTAGACACTTTCTTTTTTTTTTTACAGTTTTTGGCTGGGGCTGGGTTTGAACCCACCACCTCCGGTATGTGGGGCTGGCGCCCTACTCCTTGAGCCACAGGCACCACCCGTGTAGACACTTTTTCTTACAGAAAGATCTATTAATTCAGCTACCATGTTAATTTATTCATTCAGAGGGCATTTATCAAGCACTTACTAATAAGAAGCCCTGCGTGGTCCTTGAGATATGGACACAAATAATACTTATAGGGAAGTTAACAGTCTAGCGGATTAGAGACAAAGCCACCTTTGTAGAATTGAGATTTAGGATAATGTGAAATACGTTTTAGAATAGATAATTTTTTGAATCATGCATACATATACTAATGACAAAAATGATGCATACTTGTGATTTTAAAGACCATAGAAATACAAAGAATAAAGAAGTCTTCTTTCATTTCAGTGTACCATTTCATTTTTGCTCCTGGGGATACCTGCTGTTGATAGTTTCGTGTGTACACACGTGTCCTTCCAGAATATTTCCTATGTGTTGTGAAATGTTTATATACACATTTCTTCCAACTTAAATGGGATAGGATGATACTTTGCATATTGTTGTACATCTTATGGTGTGTTATTTTTAGATATCAGTATAATCATAACCATTTTTTCATACCTACGTATGGATATCTACCTCTTCCTCATTCTTTTTTAAACAGCTGCATAGTACTCTTGTAAGATTTATGTTCTCCAGGTTTTCACTATTGCAAATACTACATTAACAAATGTCCTCAGACATTTTGTTTTCTTCACTTGTAAGAGATCATTGTTATGAATTTTCAAGTAGGATAGAATATTAACAGTACAATTTCAGAGTCCATGGCACAAGCATTTAAAAATTTGACAGATCATGAACAGTTAGTCTCTGAAGGAAATAAGGTATCAGTTTACGTTTATAGTCCCAGCACATGAGAATGGCTATTCCTTCATGTCCTTGTCAATGCTGGACACCAACAATGTTTTAGCTTTGACAACAGAAGAGATCTTGTTTAATTCTGAATATATCTGATTACTACGGAGGTTGTATGTATCTTCTGATTATTGGTCTTTTTTCATTCTTGTATAAAAATTTTTATAGTTTTTGTTCACTCTTGTTATCTTTGCAAATTGATTTGATGAGTTTTGGGTGGATTTTAACACTTAGTTTTATGTGTTCTAAATATTTTCTAACGATGTTTTCAAATTTTATTCCCCCCCTCCGTTTAGTAGGGAAATTTCAAGTACGTGCATAAGTATAGAGGAATGTACTTGTCACCTAGCTTTACAGTATCAATACCTGGCCACCCTTGTTTCATCTATGTCCACCTCTCTAAACTTCACCCTACTGGATTACTTTGAAACCAGTCTCAGATATTATATCATTTTATTAGCATGTATCTACAAGATTAGGGTTTTGTTTTAGTTAGTTTGATAAATGGTGATAGTTGAACTGTTTTAGGAAAAAAACATCCATTGCCTACAGTAACCTGACTGCCTTTAATCCTCTCTCAGTTGGTTGAAGGTCTGTGATGTTCTCAGGTAGTTTAATTCTGACAAAGAAATGATTGACCTTCTGCTATTGATTCCATTTCTTGACAGGAAAGTTGAAAACTTTATCTCTCTTTCCAGCTAGAATACTAGAGTTGCGACAAAAGGACTCAGCAGTGAACTTGAGGCTCTTTCTCTGGCCAGCAACAGTTTGAGCTCTATGACTTTGTTCTTTCCTTGCATGTCCTCTCCTCCCTGGTCTCTTCTCTTTCCTATCCCACTTCTCTGGCTCTTGACATGAACTCCCAAACCCTCAAAAAACTCTCTGGCTTTTCTTCCTGGGTCATCAACCATAATTTTCTGACAATTTCCTCTTAGAAATTTTGCCAACTAATCTGGGCAG
>CAUYRH010031145.1:0-34051 GCA_963574655.1 Perodicticus potto
TGCGTGTGAGCAGCGTGTGTGTGAGCAGACACTGTGTGAGCAGAGACGGTGTGAATGTGCGCAGACACAGTGTGCATGTGAGCAGTGTGCGTGTGAGCAGACACTGTGTGTGAGCAGAGACGGTGTGCATGTGCGCAGACACTGTGTATGTGAGTAGTGTGCGTGTGAGCAGCGTGTGTGTGAGCAGACACTGTGTGTGAGCAGAGACGGTGTGCATGTGTGCAGACACTGTGCATGTGAGCAGACACTGAGCAGAGACGGTGTGCATGTGAGCAGTGTGCGTGTGAGCAGCGTGTGTGTGAGCAGACACTGTGTGTGAGCAGACACAGTGTGCCTGTGAGCATTGTGCGTGTGAGCAGACACTGTGTGTGAGCAGAGACAGTGTGCATGTGCGCAGACACAGTGTGCATGTGAGCAGACACTGTGTGTGAGCAGAGACGGTGTGCATGTGCGCAGACACTGTGCATGTGAGCAGTGTGCGTGTGAGCAGCGTGTGTGTGAGCAGAGACGGTGTGCATGTGCGCAGACACAGTGTACATGTGAACAGTGTGCGTGTGAGCGTGTGCGTGAGGAGACACTGTGTGTGAGCAGAGACGGTGTGCATGTGCGCAGACACAGTGTGCATGTGAGCAGTGTGTGTGTGAGCAGAGATGGTGTGCATGTGAGCAGACACTGAGCAGAGACGGTGTGCATGTGAGCAACATGTGTGTGTGCAGACACTGCTTGTGAGCAGACATATTGTACATGTGAGCAGACACTGTGTGTGTGAGTAGACATTGTGTGTGAGCAGAGTGTGCATGTGAGCAGATACAGTGTGCGTGTGAGCAGAGACTGTGTGTGTGAGCAGACAATGTGCATGTGAGCAGACACTGCGTGTGAGCAGACAGTGTGAGCAGAGATGATGTGTGTGTGAGCAGACGGTATACATGTGACTAGATACATTGTGCATGTGAGCAGCTGCAGTGTGCGAGAAGTGTGTGACCAGACAGTATTCTTGTGAGCAGATGTATGTGTGAGTGAACAGTGCATGTGAGCAAACAGTGCATGAGTGTGAGCAGTGTGTATGAGCAGAAGCAGCAAAAGTGTGAACAGTGTATGTGTGAGCAAACTGCATGTGAGCAGAGGCAGTACATGTGTGAGCAGACACAGTACACATGTGAGCAGTGTGTGTGAACAGACAATGCATGAGTGAGCAGACTCAGGACGTGTGTGAGAGGACCGTGTGTGAGTGTGAGCAGATGTAGTGTGCATGAGCAGAAATATAGCGTGTGATAGTGAGCGGACAGTGTGTGAGTGTGAGCCGACACAGTGTGAGCATATGCAGTATGTGTGAGCAGACAGTGCACGTGAGTGTGACACATGTAGTGCACATGTGTGAGCAAATGCAATGCGTATGAGCAGTGTGTGTGACCACATGCAGTGCGTGTCAGCAGACACAGCACATGAGTGAGCAGACAGAGCATGAGTATGAGCAACTCTGGGGTCCGCCTCTTTTTTGCACAATCCTCACTCCTCACGCACTGACTCTCAGCCTATCTTAGTGCACGGAACACCCCAGCCCTGCTGTGGGTCATGTGGCCCTGAGCATCAGTAGCGCTGAGTTCCCAGCCTCAGGGCCTACGTGTGTGTCCCTGCTTCTGGCCCTCCCAGGACGAGGGAGCTGATCTGGATAAGGAAACTGTGTCTCTGCTCATGCTCACACACTACCTGCTCACACTCATGGTGTCTGCTCACATGCACACACTACCTGCTCACATTGTGTCTGCTCACACACACTCACGGTGTCTGCTCACACTTATGTGCTGTGTCTGCTTACATGCACTGCGTCTGCTCACACTCACATACTACCTGCTCACACTGTGCTCACACACTACCTGCTCACACTTGCTGTGTGTGCTCACACTCACTGCATCTTCTCACATGCACACTGTCTGCTCACACTCACTACATCATCTCATACTCACACCACTATGTCTGCTCACACTCACGGCGTCTGCTCACACCCACTGTGTCTGCTCATATGCACTGAGTCTGCATCCACACACGCATGCACTGGCAGCATCAGCCCCATGCCAGCACGGTAGTTCACTACACCTCCCCTGCCTGGTGTTTGTGATTCTTGTCAATGCAGCAGACACCTGGCCCATCGCCCTTGGCCTCTTTGCTCACGGGCCCAAGCCTAGAGCACAGTCTGAGTGCAGACCTGTCAGCCCTCACCATGGGCAAAGCAAGCTGAGCTTGAGTGCCACGTCACTCATAGGTTTGTTAGGTAAAATTTACATACGATGACATGTGTGGATCAGAGTGTACCAGTCTGTGGATTTTAACAAAAGCATGAGTCTATGTCACAGAGTCCTCTGTGAAGAAAGGGGTCATCTCCACACCCTGGTGCATTCTCAAATGCCCCTTCAGGCCAGGCATCCTCCTCTGAGGTGGCCACTGTTCTGATATTTTCACTGAAAATGAACTTGCTTGTTCTGGAACATCTAAATGGAGTCAGATGTTCTGTTCCCAGTCCCGCCTGCTCAGCACGGAGACTGCCTCTCACCACGTTGCTGGGGGCCCCGCCCCGGCCTTGGCCCTGTTGTGCTCCCTGGTCTGCTCCACACCTGAGCATTGCTTCTCCTCTTGATGGGCAGGTGAGCTGTTTCCGGTTCAGGGTAGTTATGAGTAAAGGCTGCTAAGTATTCTTGTATGACTCTTCACGTAGGCTGTGTTTTTGTTTTCCTCCAGAGTGGCGTTGCTGGGATGTGGGGAAGAGGCATGTTTAACTTTACACGAAGCCACCAAACCTCTCCCAGGTGTCAGGACCCTTCCTATGCCCATCCTACTTGGGGTTGTCTTTTTAATTTTTACATTCTGCTACACTCACTGCTCTGCTCACTGTGCGTAGCATCTTTCTGTGGTTTCAATTTGCATTTTCCTGATGACCAATGATGAACTCTCATTGGGCCAGTTTAAACCCATTTGTTGTTTTCCTTTGTGAAAGAATGTTCCAGTCTTTTGCCCATTTTTTATTTTATTTTTGCAGGTTGATGTGAGGGTCAAGTGATTAGGTTACAGTGTTTGCATTTGTTAGGTAAAGTTCTTGGAGTTGTGCCCCTCATCCAGAAAGTCTGCCATGTACCCTACACTGTGCCTGGTAGGGGAGAGCTCACCTGCCTCCATTCCCCCAACTCGAACTTGAGCTTCCTCTTGTGCTTTGCCCATTTGTTACACTGGTGCTTTGCCTTTTTATTCTTGAGCTGCAGGCACATGCCTCATATTCCTGGCTCTATGCAGAGTCAGCCTCCCCTGTTGGAATGAGGGCTCAGACCTGGTGGTAGGTGGGGGCTTCTGGCTTTGTGGGTGCTTGTGTCCCTGTGGTGATAGCCCAGCCATGCCCATTGCCCGTGTGCAGGGCCTCTGTGTGCATTGTCTTCTTAGGCTGCCCCTTCCCCTTCGTCTGGCTCTTCTCGGGTTTTGGTCTCTCCCAGCATCACTGCTATCTGGTGCTGGCCATTTTAGGCCTTGCATGTGCCTGGAACCCCTGCTCTCTGCCTCGGCACACGTGTGTCCCTCTCCCTCCTGGGGCCGAAAGCAGGTCAGAGATGCAGGGCCACCACCTGCATTGCCATGCTCCTCATTCATCTCCAGCTGATGCTTTTGAATTTGGGAAAATAGGTGAAGATGTCAAAGTAGAAAGTCCAAGGGTGGCATGGATGGCGGCTGCAGGTAGCCAGTGCTTGGGCGGGGAGGGTCTTGGCCCTTGTTGGGCTGACTCCCGGGGCTCCTGCCCTTGCTGCCCCCCGAGCTTCGCACATGGTGCTGAGGCAGGTCTCCTACGGCAGGTTTTTTAGAATTTTATTTTATGAGAACAGGCGGTTACGGCTCCCCAAGTGCTGTAAAAGTTAATGTGATGGCCTCCCAGTGCCTGTGCTCATTTTTATAATTTTTTATTTTATGAAACAGGACAGGGAGCTTAGTGACTTATTACTATTCATTTCGTTTCAATGCAGTAAATATTGATTCAGTTGGGGGTTTTCAATTTAAACCACTCGGCGATTATATAAAATATTACTGGCCTCTGAAATTATGCTTACCGATCCCTTCGGCTGCTCATTAAGGAAGGAGTGCAGTTTTTAGATCCCTTTGCCTTCATCACTCTAATAAATGGGCTGAGATACGTTTTTGCACGGAAGGTGCCACAGAACCTGCTAGCAGGGGCTTGACAGCATGGATGCAACTCTTAATTTGGAAGTCGTTTCAAAGCATACTATAGTTATTTATTTATTTCTGTCTGTCTGAGGCAGGCCTTTCAGCTCTTCTCTGCAGCGCCCATGGCAGCAGAGCTGAGCGGCATCTTCCTCACAGGTTGTGGCCCGGCCCTCCCACCGCCCACCTTGGTGGTTCTGAGGGAGGAGAGCCCCTCTGCCCCAACATCAGCTAGGGGGACACATCAGCAGAGGGATGGCTCTGATTACCTGAAAATTTGTCCAGAGGAAGGGAGGGGGACTTCTTCCTGGGGATTTTAGAGCCCAGCCCTTGCTGACAGGTGTGGCAGAGCTGGCTGGGATGTGGGATGAGGAGGGACCCCCAGCAGGAAGTATGCACTGTCAAACACCTGCACGGGCGTGGGTGCACATGGAAGCCCCCAGGCCCTGTGGTGTAGGCCCCCATGGGAGCCAGACCTTTAAGTCCAGGTCTGTGCATTGCTCAGTCCCTGTCTCCGCCCTGGGAGGCCTGTGTGGTGACCCTGTGCTCCTAGGCCGGGCAGAGTCAGAACTGCACCCTCTGCTCAGCCCTCCCAACCTTCATGGGGCACCCAGGTGTCTAGAGGGGCACAGAGTGGAGTACGACCAACAGGTTTATCCTCTGCAGGAGCACACACACGCACCTGTGATAGTTCCTCGGTGGACTGTGGAGACTGCTGGTGTGGGGTCAGAAAGTTCAGTGGCCAGGGCTTGAAATAGGACCTCGTGTAGGGCAGCAGGGCCATGGGCATGAGAAGGACCCTGGACAGGGGTGACACCAAGGCCCTTGTGGGACAAAGGGAGGAACAGGCCCCAGGCCCCTGTACTCCCAACTCGAGCAGGCTGGTGACAAAGTACCTGGAGGTGGCAGGCAGTGTAGCAACTGAGAGCCTGGCATGTTCTTCCTCCCACCCTTGGGCTCTGCCACATGTCCTGCCCTCTGGAAGCAACTCTACAGCCCTGCAGGCCTTCTGTCTCCCTCTATCCTGGTGGGCCAGCTCTGGCCACCACATGGACAGCCCTGCTGGGCGACGGGCATGGCAGAAGAATGGGAATAGGAGGAAGGGGTCCTTTTTGTCCCCAGGGTGATATTTGCATTGCTCCAAGTCGGGGCTGGCCCTTGAGGGACTGGCAGTGGCTGTGCCACTCCTGGGCCCTTGTGTAATGCACTGAGCTTTGAGCCCTGGGGCTGAGGGAGCATCTTTGCCTTCTCGGGCTGACTTGTGTGCAGCTAAGCTCCTGCCTGGTGTCCTTCAGGGGTCTCACCCAGGCCTGCCTGTGGACTGTTGTTCCCATCCCTGCTGTGGGCAAGCCCTTGGAAGACAGAACACAGGAAACCCTGGTAAGACATTCCTATGGCCACAGCAGGACCCCAGGCCATGGTCTGGCCTCCCATGGGCCAGCAGTAGCATTGTGGGGCTTAGATTGCAGAGTGTTTGTTGACAAATATGGAGGGACCTCCCTCAGTTTGCCCAGGGACCGCTGGGGAGGGAGATACGGAGGCTGGTTAGTCTTGCTCCTCTTGTGGAATCCACAGGAAACTGCTTCTGCCTGTGAGCCCTGGCCCCTCAGGCAGCGTGGGAATGCTCGTGTGTCACGTGTGTGTCTCAGTTGGTCCCTCAGGCTCTGTGAGGGGTAGGGCAGGTGTAGCTGTTCCTGGAAAGAAGCAGAGAGCTGAAAATACCACCTCTGACAGAAGGAAATAAGGCATCCTTGTCACTCCCTGCTACCTGGGCACCTTACACAATTAAACACCGTTTTAAATACCACTTTTACCTTGGTTTTAGAGGTGATAGTAAAGTATCACTCAAATAATCAATATCATGCTTAACTCTTTGAATAGATCAACTCTTCAGCCAGATCTTACCCCTAAACCTGACTTACCTCCGGGGTTAGGCTGGGCACCTGGTGAAGGGGCAGGCGGCCTTGCCCTGGGGGCCTGGGAGCCTAACGGGATGCAACTGGGGGCCCACACGCTCTCTCGGGGCCAACAGGTGGGCTCACTCCAGCTCCATCTTCTCCTGGTCGGGAGGATGCCCAGTGACCCCTATGATTGGTGTGTGGATGGTACTGGGCAGAAAGTGAGGCTCCCGTGGGCTGCAGGAGCAGCCTAGGATGCCCCTCCCCATCCTGCCCCCTGCCTTCCCTCTGTCATTGTACTACTATGAGGTCCTCAAAGGCGGCACGTGAGTGAGCCTCTGTTTGCACCCGGCTCCCTGGACCCCTGCTCAGGCTGTCAGAGGGTCCCACCCTTGCACACCAATGCCAGGGAGTGTGTTAGTAAACATGGGATATCTGAGGGTGCTTAGTGTGAAAGGTCTGGCCTGGATTTTAGGTGGGGACTACAATTCCAGACACCTGTGTCCAGGACAGGCCTGGGGACCCCAGCTAGTGGGGTAGGGCCAGGTCCTCCTGAGCCCCTCAGAGCCTGTGGTTCCCCTGACTTTCCTCCAGTCAGCAAGGTTTCTGGGCTATCCTGCCCACTCCCTAGAGCCCAGAGCCTGGTTTAATTTGCGGTTGGATGTCTGTTAAGATTGCGTCCACTTCCCAAGTCAGCACTTAATTGGCAAGGCGCTTGATTTAACAGCGTGGGGGCCTCCACCGGAAAAATGGCTGGAATAAATCACTGCCTGACGCCAGAAAATAGATATAATCTCAGCATTAACTACATTAATAGTAGCAGGAGCTGAATTAAGAAAGCCGTAAAGCATAGGCGAGCAGGGATAAATTATGGCCCCACTCAGACCCCTGGAGTTGGGCTGGTGGGATGGGGTAGGGGGGTGGTCCTGGGTGGGGCGGGTAGGGGGAGACATGCCCCACATACCGAGACTGAGCCTGACCTTACTCCTTCCCACACAGGCTCTTCCCACAGGGGCTCCTCCCTGGCAGGTATGCAGATGGGCAGGGGGTGGGTGCCCAGCTACAGCAGGAGGGTACACCTCCAGAACTCAGCCCCTCCTACCCTCGGCTATGCCTCCACCAGGATTCCCCCTCCCAAGCCCTCCTAGCTCCTGCTCAGTGCTGGGCATTGGCTGAGAGCTTCCCACCACCCAGGGTGTCCTCTGCCCAGCGGGTGCCAGAACATGCTGGAATGATCCTTGCATGTTATAGACAGGAGTGGCAGAGCAGACAATGGGTTTAGCCAGGGCCCGGACCAGCCCTAGCTCTGGCCCTCTGGTGTCTGTAGCCCACACGGCTTTTCACAGAAGGTGACATTTGTCTTGCTGGTTAGATAGACACAACTTGACACCCATGTCAGGCCTGGCACTCTCTGTCATTGGTGTCAGGGTCCCCCATGAGATGCCTTGATCCAGATGACACTGGCTTGAACCACAGAACAGTCCTGGTGGTTTAGCAGAGCCAGAAACTTGGCCAGAGTTGGAGGGACACTACGTAGTCTTCACTTGGACCTGGTTCCTGTTCTTGGTGCTCTTTGTCCCCTTGTCTCTGAAGTGCCTGCTTTTTACAGATTCAACAGACCCTTTAATTATTCAGCATGTCGTCTTTTTGTCATTTTTCTCAGTTTCAATTTTGCCTTTCAGTTTTGTGAAAATTTTTAACAGAAACTTTTCCTTTCCTGGGCTCTTAAATCTGTCAATTTTCTAAGACATCATGTATTGGTTTGCTGAGAACAGCCTTCTGCTTCCCACTATTCTGTGAGTTCTGGCACATCTCCACCCCCAGCCACTGCCCCTCTCTCCTCCGTAGGTCTGGGTTGGCTTTACCTGTACCCAAGCTCCACAGTCAATGGCTCTCACAGCAACTGCTGTTCTGGGTCTAACTTCCTTTGTTTGGCAGTTGTTAGGGATGGAATTATGTTTCCCCCCAAAATTCACAGATTGAAACTCTACCCCCCACCCCGTATGTCTGTGTTTGGGAGTGGGGTCCTTAAAGGAGTAGCTGAGGTTAACGCAGTAGGACTGAGTCCTTATAAGAAGACACAGAGGGTCGGGTGCACTGTCTCACCCCTGTAACCCCAGCATGTGGGGAGGCTGAGGCCAAGAGTTGAGGTTTCAGTGAGTTATGATTGAGCTACTTCACTCCAGCCTGGAAAGTTTTTTTATTTAAAAAGGTAAAGAAGAAGAAGAGGAAGAGACGTCAGGGGCACACACACAGAGAAGTCGCCTGAGGGCAACAAAGTGACCATCTGCAAGCCAGGAAGAGAGGCCTCACTGGACCCCCTTGTCCAGCCTTGGGAGAAATACATGTCTGTTGTCAAGCTGCCCCGTGTGTGGTGTTCTGTGACAGTGCCCATCCTTTCCCCCAGCCACGTAATACCCCACAATGTCTCTTAGACTTGACTGTGATGCTGTGTGACAGTGCCCATCTTTCCCACCCCCCACCGCCACGTAATACCCCATGACATCTCTTAGACTTGACTGTGGTGCTGTGTGACAGTGCCCATCCTTCCCTGCCACGTAATATCCCACGACATCTCTTAGACTTGACTGTGGTGCTGTGTGGCAGTGCCCATCCTTTCTCCCAGCCACGTAATACCCCACGACGTCTCTTAGACTTGACTGTGGTGCTGTGTGACAGTGCCCATCCTTACCTCCTGCCACATAATACCCCACGACATCTCTTAGACTTGACTGTGGTGCTGTGTGACAGTGCCCATCCTTCCCTGCCATGTAATATCCCACGACGTCTCTTAGACTTGACTGTGGTGCTGTGTGGCAGTGCCCATCCTTTCCTCCTGCCACGTAATATCCCACGATGTCTCTTAGACTTGACTGTGGTGCTGTGTGACGGTGCCCATCTTTCCCTGCCACGTAATATCCCACGACGTCTCTTAGACTTGACTATGGTGCTGTGTGACGGTGCCCATCTTTCCCTGCCACGTAATATCCCACGACGTCTCTTAGACTTGACTGTGGTGCTGTGTGACAGTGCCCATCCTTCCCTGCCACGTAATATCCCACGACATCTCTTAGACTTGACTGTGGTGCTGTGTGGCAATGCCCATCCTTTCTCCCAGCCACGTAATATCCCACGACATCTCTTAGACTTGACTGTGGTGCTGTGTGACGGTGCCCATCCTTTCCTCCTGCCACGTAATATCCCACGACGTCTCTTAGACTTGACTGTGGTGCTGTGTGACGGTGCCCATCCTTTCCTCCTGCCACGTAATATCCCACGACGTCTCTTAGACTTGACTGTGATGCTGTGTGACGGTGCCTATCTTTCCCTCCTGCCACGTAATATCCCACGACGTCTCTTAGACTTGACTGCAGTGCTGTGTGACGGTGTCCATCTTTCCCTGCCACGTAATATCCCACGACATCTCTTAGACTTGACTGCGGTGCTGTGTGACAGTGCCCATCCTTCTCTGCCACGTAATATCCGACGACGTCTCTTAGACTTGACTGTGGTGCTGTGTGACAGTGCCCATCCTTTCCCTGCCACGTAATATCCCACGACGTCTCTTAGACTTGACTGTGGTGCTGTGTGACAGTGCCCATCCTTACCTCCTGCCACGTAATATCCCATGACGTCTCTTAGACTTGACTGCAGTGCTGTGTGACAGTGCCCATCCTTTCCTGCCACGTAACATCCTGCGGTGCAGGTGTGCACACTTCATGCATAGTCTTGTTGATGGTTGTCTGGTTCATTTCCCATCTTTGCTAGTTATGCAAACAGCTGCTCTGTCTCGTGGGACGCATTCTTGGGTGACCAGGAGCCATTCTTTCTATGGAGGATGCTTCCATAGGGGTAGTCGGTGCCAAGTCCAGTGGCTGAGGCCAGGCCATTCCCACAGTGGTGTGCAGCAGCTTAGAGTATCCGGTTGCCTCATGGCCTGGCCAGCACTGGTGGGGGTCAGACTTTCCTGCTCTAGCTGTGCTGGCGGCCATGAGGGGCATCACATGGGGCCTTAGTCTGCGTATTCATCCACTAGTACTGGAAATCTCTTCCCTTGGTGCCCATGGTCAGGCTCTGCAGAGTTTTGCCCGTTTGTATCTGTTCACTGTCTGATTCGTTTGCTGGGCTCTTCATGTGTTACGAGCACATTCTTCTGCATGTCATCTTTCTGTCTAGGGCTTATTTTTCACAATGTCTGGTTTGTCACCTTTTCTCTTGTAAGGAGTAGTCTTTTGTATACTATTTAAGAAATATAGGCTGAGGCAAGAGAATCGCCTAAGCCCAGGAGTTGGAGGTTGCTGTGAGCTGTGTGACGCCACGGCACTCTACCGAGGGCCATAAAGTGAGACTCTGTCTCTACAAAAAAAGAAAGAAAGAAAAGAAATATATTTTAAGAAATATATTCTTAAGAAATATATTTTTGGGGTTAAAACCCCAAAAAACAAATATTTACCTACCCCAAGGTCATGTTTTCTTTGAGAAACTTGATTATTTGAGCTTTTACTTTTAAGCTTATAGTTCTTGAGTTAACTTTTACTTGTGACCTGAGGTGGGGGCCAGAGACACACTGAGTCACGTGCAAGGGCATTTGTAGTCTCTCAGGTAACTGCACATGTGAATGTTTCTGGAATCTTCATCCTTACCATTGACCTGGGGGCCTATTGTGTTGTTCCTGAATGTTTCTTCCTCCAAATGAACTTCAGAACCCGGGGGTCAGGTTCTCAGCCTTCCTCAGCCACCAGGCTCCAAATCAGAAGATGGAATTTTATTCTTCTTGCACTTGCACCCCACATGGCACTAGGCACGGGGGGGGGGCATCGTCGGCATCCTGTGCTCTGCCCTCCACTTCTCGGCCACACACCACTGCTGTGGACTTTCTTCCTGAGTTGTTTCAGGATTTCTGTGGCTTTTCTTTGCATGTTCCAACTGGTCTGTGCTGTGTCTTGGATGGTTGGCAGCTTTTATGTATATTTTCTTCATCATCAGCCTCCTCTTCTCCCCTCACAGCTAGTGGGTTTTTATCGTTGAGGCTTCTTGGTCATTCTCTGGCGTTTTCCTGGATAGTATCTTCTTCCCAAGACTCCCAGACTGCGCAGAGCTTGCTGAGGTCACCATCCCTTTTTAGGGGAGCCAGACTGGGTCTGCTGTGAGTCCCTTGCACAGTGGTGACCAGAGGGGTCGCTGAGGGCCTGGGCAGGATTTCAGCCAGACTTGCCCCTCACCAGGCCACAGGGGCAGAATGGACGCTGAGCTGATGACCCAGCCTGGGGCGTGGCACCTGGTTCAGAGGGTCACGCCATCCAGCCTGCCCAAGGGCTGCTGTGCTTAGCTGCCTGATGAGCTGAACTCTGCACTCCTGAGTGAGGTGTTAAGTTCTAGTAATTCCTATTTTTTGCAGCTAACGTACAAAACACCAATAGCTTCAGCCAAAATAGATTTTTAAAAGTGTCATTTTATGGAGAATTTTATTTTCCATCTTGTTGTTTATTAGGCTCTTAAAGGGAAAGCTTGTAATGCATCCATTGATCGAAATACCAATTGAATAGATGTGAGCACATAAAATACATAAAATAGTCCCAGCCCCTCATGATAGAGCTGCTGCATTGGTAATAGAGGCAGCACATTAGTATCGCCCACCACCACATGGGCTGGGCTGGCAGGGGATGACCCTCAGGAAAGAGCAGCCCCCAGCACTGACACAACAGAGCCTTGCCTTGGTCAGCCTCTCTCACACACAACTTGCTGCCCACACCTCTTCTTATCCCCTTCAGGCTATGTTCATCCTTGCTGTGACCCCTGTGAAGCTGTGACCCTTTGCCGGTGCTGTCTGCAGGCATGGAGAATGCCAGTACAGCTCAAAGTCCCTGGGCTCTTTCCTCTCAGGGTGACCTGTGCAGTGCCCACCTACCACATGTTAAGAGGTGCGTCCTAGAGAGCAAAACTCTGGGCTGCCTGCACCCAGGAGGGAGGCTAAAATCTATATATTCCCTGATCAGAGCTGCTCCCTGGAGGACCTGGGGAGGCTGAAGGGCTGGGGGTCCAGGGTGCAGGGCTTTGGGGGTCAGTGGACTAGACTTGAGAGGAGCTAGTTACGTGGGTGGAGGAGCACCCTTCCTGTGAGGTCAGGTGACCCGAGGCCTGTGTATCCACTGCCTGCTGACTCAGAAGGCAGTCCCGGGCCCTGGTGAACAGCCCTGCCAAGACCGTGGGGGCCACTGTCTACCAGCCCCCCCACCACCTCACACGTTTCTCTGTCCATCCCTCTCACCCCACACCTTCTGGCCCAACTCCTTCTCGCCCCTCAGGGACTCTATCTCCCTCCCCCAGAACCAGGTTTCTCACTTGGTCCCCTCATCTGCATTGCCCTATGTCAGCTGGAAGGTGAGAGGCTGTCCAGGCGCAAGTGCCCCAGAGTGGAGGGAGGGAGGGAGGCTTACCCATGTGTGCGCACGCGCACACAATTGCCCTCCGTGGGCCTGGCTGGGGCCGTCAGCGTTTCCGCTGGAAAGCGCCGCTAAGCACTTTTGTGCCTGTCGCGGCGGCTCTGCCTGACCTACTTGGGGATTCGCTGTGCGAGCCTCCTCCCCAAGCCCCTCTTCTGCTGACTGTGCACTCCACGCCCAGTCTCTAGGCTTCGAAAAATCGTGCTCCATTTCCTGAAAAATGCTTCCCCAGTTGTTTTCTCTGCTCCCCAGCTGGCCTGCCCACCTCCCGCATGTCTCCACTGGCCCAGGGCTGCTGGGTCCCAGGCTGCTGGGTCCCTGGCAGGCACACTGACCCTTCTGAGGCTGGAGGGGTCAGAGGTTGTGTCCCAGCCCCTGTGCCTGGTGGCGTGTACCTGCTCCTCTCTGATTGCTGGGGCCCAGCCCAGACCCTGCTCAGCCCTGCTCCTTTCCTCCAGCCTTTGCCCCTCCTGCTCATGAAGAGCCTTCAAAGCACACGTCTGGAGCCCTTGGAGCCTTTGCTCCCACCCCATTCCCTCTGTTCTTAGAGAGCCCATCTTGTCCTGGCCTGGTTCCGAGCCCCTGGCCCTGGCTGCCCTCTTTGCTACACCACGCTGGTGCCCAGCAGCTCCCCCCACCACAGGGCCTCTCTTACACGCAACTTGCTTGTCTGTGACCTCCTAGGGCCCCCTAAGTCCTCCCTATAGGTCCCAGGTGCCCCAGAGCAGAACCTCACCTGGGGTGCACCTGGTGAGTCAGCAGAGCCCTGTGCTGAGGTGCAGCACTGGCTTAACAGGGAGGGTCCCACACTTACTGGGCATCAGGGTGGCTTCCCTAAGGGTGTGGCATCAGAGCTTTGGCTCAGGCATACCCTGGAGTCCAGGCAGGGGGACAGCATGTACCAAGGCCCATTGCCAGGAGGGCACATGGTGCTTTCCAGGATCAAGAACTTCCCAGGGTGAGTGTTAAGTTCTGGGCTGGAGGGAGGGTGCATGGGGGCTGTGGCCAACAAGGGTCAGAGAGCCTGGGCTATTGGGGCTCATCGGTGGTTATAAAAATAAGGGACCCACTGCAGGGTTTGGGGAGCAATTTTCTTATAAAATAGTAGGCCAGGGTGGGTGTAGGGACCCTAGCCTGCCCTAGGTGAGACCAGGTCAGCCCATCAGTCAGTGGAGGCTACAGTGGGAGGCCTGGCCCTGGGGCTCTGTAAGGCGGGACACCAGGGCCACCTGCAGAAGCCACAGTCAGAGGTCAGGCTGGATTGAGGGGATGCCGAACCGCTGTGATGGGAGGAAACTGAGTTTTAGCCAGGAGCACTCCTCAGGGGTCTCTGGGGCCACCCTGGTGTACTGAGTGGGGGGGTCAGTGAGGGGATGCTTCCGAGAGGCCTAGGCCTGCAGAGCTATCTGCTGTCTGCCTGGCCTCACCCCTGACCCACACGACTCGTGTGGACAAAGCCTTGAAAGACCCCAGTGTTGAATATACTGTAGGCCTGCAGGGAGAGTGGCCTTCTTTGAAGGTGCTGTCAAATCCAGTGAGTGGAGGACATTTCTTAGTTAGGAAGTTGTTTGGCTATAACCTGGATCCCTCGGGTTCCACCTGTGTGTGCCTGGCCCAGTGGGCTGGGGATTGGTGCCTTACTCTCTCTGGTCTGGCTGATGGCTGGTTCCATGACATGAATACCACTGCATGCAGGAGTAGGTGGCATGCAGAGTCTGGGGGTGCACAGGGCCAGGCTGCACTTGCCCTGGTGTGGGCCTACAGCAGGAGGCACATGCACTTGCCAGGCATGTCTCTGCTGAGCCTTGGTCTTCTGCCGCTGGTGGCACAGGTGTGGAGGCCGTCTCCCTGGGGACAGGCGCAGGAGCCTGCCTATCTGTGTGTACACACCCATGTACCTGGCTGAGTGAGCATCAGTGCCTGAGAAGTGATGCAGTGGCCTAGGCTAGGCCCCATCTCAGCGGTGGGCTGCACTGAACTGCCATGGGCAGTGCCCTCAGGGAGGGGCAGACCGCAGGCGTTCAGGGGGAGCCCTCAAACCTCTCCGGTGGGCTATTGGCAGCCAAGGCCTTGCAGGATATGGGAGGCTGGCTCTCTGCCCACAGCGTGCCTTGCAGACGTAGCCAGGGGACACACCACACTCAGCCCTGGGTTCTCAGGGAAGCCAGACAGGCTTTGGCAAGGGCCTTTCTTCCATCTTTCTTGGCTCCCCAAACTCCCCACCCCACCCAGGGGTATCCTTTTCACCTGGCTGTTCCTCTCTGCTCCTATACTCAGTGGGAAGGAGTCATCAGCAGTTGACGGGGCTGCACTTGGGCTGATCTCTGGTCTTGCCTTGGTGAGCCACCTGTATGCCCCCTTAGCTCCTTGGTCAGCCCAGAGGCCTCCAGCTGTTCCTGCAGCACAGTGCACAGGCTGCTGGGTTTTTTTGTTTTTTTTTTTAAATAAACCCACTTTTGTGGTATGTGTGACTTTCTCCCCATTACCACCGCTTTTCATTTAAAATGTTATCTCCCCCCTTCCTGTCCTTCATGCCCCCCCCAGGGGGAAGAGGGGAGGCCTAGCCTCACCCTGGTGTAGTCAAGGTTATGGTGATAAATCCTGGGGCATTGTCACTTCTATTCGGAGTAAATTGGCTGGCCGCTTTCGGGCTGAAGGAAAGATAATTTGCTGTAGTATTTCAAATGGATTAGAAATGGATTTGAAGGGAAAGTTCATGCCTCCCATTACAAAGGCGAGAAGGGAGACTATCTTAAGGCACTGTTCCCTCCCTAGCCTTCATTATCCACGCTTAATACCTTTCCTATTTTCCAGCGTTAATGAAATTTCCTGGCGGCGTAGGCCTGCCGGACGGATGGGAGAAGCCTTTAGATCTGCGGGCTCCCGTTGCAGAAAAGGAATTACAGAGCTTGCCGTGAGGGCAGGCGCGTTCTCCGGGTCCTTGGCCCTGCTATTATCTCATTAATTTTATCCCCTCTTCTCAATATGGTTTGTCTCCAAAGGCTGTCCTCTCCATTAGGGTCACAATTTACTGGAGTGCTGTGACACCCATGGCCATGAAAAGCAACAAGGCCCCACCCCACGCCCTCCTAGCGCCATCTCCCGCAGGTTCCAAAGCCAGGAGGGCCCTGCCAGCTCTCCCCAGGTGCCCCCACAGCCTCCGGGATGCAGCTTCTCCGTGGGAGATTCCCAGGCCCATGGGAGTGCCAAGCAGCAGGCTCCGTCTGTCCCCATTCACTGGAGGCCCTGGGAACGTATGTGTGTGGGCAAAGGAAGCACGGAGCCTGGGACGGTGAGGTAGAGGGGATGCCATGCTTCCTTTCTGCCAAATGGACCCTCCAGCATCTGGCAGTTGCTGTCAAATTACATTGTCTTGGGAGGGGAGACAAGGGGACCAATGGGTTGGTTGTTCATGTTCACCCCTGAGAATAAATGTGGGAAGAGGTGTCACCAGAGATGTGCTTTTCAGCTGTGAAAACAAATCATGAGAAGCGTTCTCTATGGAGGTGGGATGCTCTACCAGAGGTACCAGGCAGGGTGGGTGTATCTGCAGTACCTAGCCCTGAACTGTGGCTGGCTCCTGGCCTATGGGATGGACCTGTTTTAGAGACAGACTGAGGTTTTTCTGTGCAGAGACCAGGGCTGCTGGACCTTGTGGGGCAGGGATGGTGTTCTTGTGCCTAGAATTTGGCCATGCTGGAAGCTTCCTGCTCCTCCTGACCCTCAGAGACCCTGCAGGTCTCTACCTCCACCAGGCCCTTGCCTGGCCTGGCAAGCTCTTTGTCCTCTGGACTGTCCCTGGGGTGGGAGCAAGTGCTGTAGCTCTCACTGCCCCCACTCCAGGGCACCTGGAGAGCAGGGCACAGGAGAGTGGATGGTAGGCATTCTCTAGTTGAACCTCAGTGAATTCTTCAAGGTGAGTTCTCCCACCTTCCCAAGGTGTCCTGAAGCCAGGCATGAGTCTTGTTGCTGCCTGTCCCTCCTATAATGGAGGCCTGTGCTATGCTTCCCTCACAAAGCCTGCTGGAGGCAGGGCCTGGGTGAGTCCCAAGTGGTGGCTCCCAGAGCCAAGGACTCTGGCCCAGCTGTATGATGGCCAGAGGCTCAGCAGGTGGCCTATGTTGCATTATCGTGGTGTCCCCAGCCACCAGCCCCCTCACCTCCCTACAGTGCCCCAGCCTTGGCTGACACAGGAAGGAGCAGTAAGGGGCCAGTGGTGGTCGGGGGGTAGGGAGTTTACAGGATCCTGTCCCTCACTCAGAAGGTGCAGGGCAGGTGCTTACCGTCCCACAGGTGCCCTGAAGCCAGGGCAGGCTGCACTGGGGTCCCAAGCTCTGAGTCTGACTGGCCACGCACAGAGGGGCACAAGGGCTGGCAAGGTACCCAGCCACCCCTGCTCAGATGGTGCCGTGGTAGGGAGGCAGCTGACCCTGTTGGGCACAGCCAGGTTGAGCAGGAGGCGGAGGCCAGGCGTGCCACTCAGCACAGTGAGGCCCCTTGGTGCTCTCTTTCTTTCCAAGATTAGTGTTTGTGAACTTGAATTTTAATTAAAGGAAACTGGGTTAAGTGCTTCTTGTGTTATGTTTGTACTTACACTGCAGCTTCTGTCCTGAGCGCCTGGCTGGCTCTGCTCCCATTATCTTTCTAATGGGCCCTCAGAGGCCCTGGGCTGATGAGAATGGCCCCAGCTTGCAGATGGAGAGACCAAGGCCCAGAAGGGCCGTGGTCCTGAGTGATGGGCATGGTGGCTGAGCCCAAGGCAGGGCTTCTTGACCCCTAGCACTCTTATTTCTGGTGATTACACCTAGTGGCACCTGTGGCCTGCCCAGCCAGCCAGCCAAATAAGCCAGCCCCCCACCTCTGTGTACTTGGAAGGCCTGGATCTGAGGGGAGCAACCCCAGCTGGGAAATGGCCTCCTGCAGCTGTAGGTTAGAATGGGTGCCTGCCTGCTCCTAAGGAGAGTAGTGGCATCTCTGGCCTGGGTGGGCTGCGGGGCTGTGGGCATGATGGAGGACTCAGAAGGGTGGGGTCCAGCCCAGGAGCTGCTGCTGGCAGTGAAAGCCACCCTCACTGTACCTTCACATTCTGCTGAGGACAGCCCAGTGCTCACCAGCCCAGATGTACCCATGGGCACAGTGTGTACACTCAGCAGAGTCAAAGCTAATAGGAATTAAGCTTGATTCGCTGAAGCAAATCACTGCTGAAATGCGCCCTGGCAGGGGAGACTCGTCCTCTGTAGGGGCCGAGGCTATGGGTGTAACCCCCAAAGAGGCTGCCTCATGGCCTCATCACAGGGGCTGACCCTGACCTCCCTGCAGAGCACCTGGCCAGCCAGGAGCGGCAGAGGGTGTAGGCAGCTGGGCTGCTCAGGGTCTGTTCCCTACTCATTCTGCTCTTGGGCTTCCCTGGGGGCTGTGGGGTATCTGGCAGGATGGGGCCTGGGACCTGGGGTGTGGGGAAAACAGGAGGGAATAGGAGACCACTTGGACTGAAGGTTTATCGGCCCAGGGCTGCTTCTCCACTAATTCCAGGGACTCTCTCATGCCTCTTTGGCCTGAATCTTGACACAATTTTGGCATTTCCCCCAGGAGCTGCCTGGTTGAGGGTCTGAGTGGCTGTCCCCCACCAGCTGTCCAGTGCAGAGCTCTCTGAGAGGCAGATAAGGGGGCTGGGGCAGCATGGGCAATGGAGGCACCTGCTGCCCAGAGTGGCATGTGCCATAGAGGGTCTTTCAGCCTGGGCAAAGACTCAGGGGCTGCCCCACTACGGGGCCAGGTCTGGCCCTTCCCTACTTGTCATGTGGACTCTTTGGTGCCACTCCCACCCCCAGGGAACCCACCCAGCAGTACAGATGGGCAGGGCCCAGGTGTGATGGCACCCAAAGGGAAGATGTGCGCTTGCTGGGGGGACACCTTCTCCCTGAAACCCTCTGGGGACTCACGAGTTTCCAGCCTGGTTGGGGGGGTTGGAAAAGCCACCTCACGGGGCTCCTTGCCAGTGTCCCCTGCTAAATGCCACAGAACTACCCCTAGGGAGCAGGGGACAGAGGTCTCTGAGTGCCTGGGCTGATGGTCCGTGGTCACCCTGGATACAGTGAGCACCACTCTGTCCCAGTCAGAGTCTGGGTCTGGGTGTAACCCCGGCACTGATCACCAGAGTCCCAGTCCCTCCTGAGGCCACGTCTGAAGTTCCTGTCTCTGCAGGTCCCTGGTGCTGAACCGCCTGCGTCCAGCTGCCACCGGGGGTGGGAAAGCACAGTCAGGCTCCCCTCGGTGGCGAAACAGAGGCTACCGTAGCATCGGAGGCGTCCTCTACAAGGTGTCTGCCAACAAGCTCTCCAAGACCTGCAACCGGCCCAGTGATGGGGGCTCCAGGCCCCTTCTCCGCACAGGTGAGGCCACCCACTCCTGATGTCTTGGAGCTCCTCCCAGGTTTGGCTTGAGATCTACCCCCTCAACCCATACCCGACTCCCGTTCCCAGGTGAAGCCATAGCCTCCTCTGTCTGAGGAGGACATCCAGGCCTGGTGCTCCCAGGAAACCAATCCAAGCAAGTACTTCCCAAGTGGGTCACCTCTCAGCCTGGGAGTTGATTTTACTGTTTGCTACACTCAGAGCCTGGTACTGTCCCTGCTGAGGCCAGGGCAGCCTGAGCAGGGAGGGCTCCAGGAGGCCCTGCAGCCTTTGTCATCCCATGGGAAGGGCCCTGCAGCAGCATGGGCCTCTCGCTCAGCTGAGCGGCCCCTGACTTTCTGTGGGGCTATGCACGATGCCTACATTTTGCTCTTGAACAAAAGATGAGCCAGGTAGCAAATATGCCAGGCGAGTGAACACCTGGGGCTGCGGCGCCCATAATCGCATTGGTGACGCCTCACCAACTGTGTCTGGAGGCGGCCGCCACCGCCACCTTGTGCCCATGAGGCCCAGGGAAGCAGGCTGAGGAGAAGGAAATGCTTTGGATTTGCTTATTGTACAAATTAACTAGAAAAATATTTTGGTTTCAGTCTGATTTTCGCTCTTTCCTTGTCCATCAAAAAATGGCAAAATTGCAGGCTGTGGGGGGTGCAGACCTACTGCAGAAGGCCCGAGGGAGAGGCTAGGCTGGAAGGAGGGGGATGGCAGAGGGTCAGAGCCAGGGGAGGAGCGCTCCCCAGAAGCCAGCCCTGCTGGACACACTGGGAACAGGGTTCCCAAGGAGAGGCACCTCTGCTCAACTGGGCCCTGGGTGCCTCAAGGGACTGGCTGTGTGATCTCCTGGGACTGTGGCCTTGCCTCTGCCCCAACCCTGAGTGCTCAGTGGCGGCTGCTAGGGGCTAGGAACAGGCCCACCTCTCACCTAGCAGGGCTCACACTGGTCACCTCTGAGCCCAGAGCTTAGTGCTTGGTAGCCCATGGGGCCCCCCCACACTGCTGTTTATGCCATTGATGGTGGGCTCTTGGGTGGGGGTCTCCCCTTTCCCAGCCTATGACTCCCTGCTAAGCCTGGCCCCTGGCAGGGCGAGCCCCAGGCTGGGCAGCCAGGTGGGAGTAGACAGGGCCATGAGGCCTGATGC
Source organism: Perodicticus potto (assembly GCA_963574655.1). Taxonomy (NCBI): domain Eukaryota; kingdom Metazoa; phylum Chordata; class Mammalia; order Primates; family Lorisidae; genus Perodicticus; species Perodicticus potto. Next base: position 20,088 of record CAUYRH010031145.1, read on the forward strand.
ATGGCAACAGGAGCCTACAGGGAGCCAGAAGCAGCTGCTCTGCAGGGAGGTCAGGGTCAGCCTCTTTGTGGGTCACACCCACTGATCCCACCTTCGTCCTGGCCTCCTTGGTGAAAGGCAAGCCCAGCTTTGAGTAGCCTTGTCCTGAGTGTGACCCCTGCTCAGGCGACCCTGCAGGCAGGACCTGAGGCCTGGGGCGGGGGCTGGCCTCTCAGCCTCAGGCCTACCTCTCTGGCCTCACAGGCAGTGGGCTGACAGGACAGCTGGGCAGAGCCCTAGGCCTGGTGGGGGTACCCCGCCCACAGCTTTCTGTCACAGTGGAAAGGCAACCTGTGTGCTTCCAGTGCAGGGGAGGTGTGGGGCTGAGGGCTAGAGATGATTAGTGGGCTGACTCCAGTCAGCCCGGTGAGGTTTCCTTGCCCTGAGGCAGCGCTGTGCCCTCCTGCCCCAGCACCTGAACAGCATGTCCTGGGGGCGGGGCTCTGGTGTCCTAGAGACGACTGCTGTGTGCCAGTGTGCAGGCGGCAGGTTTGGACTTGGCTTGCTCTGACAGTGCCCTCCACTGGGAAGGCCCTGGTCTGAGCTCCAGGGGGCTGAGGGCTGCTGCCCAGAAGATGGTGGAGTGTAGGGGAGGGAGGGGCAGTCATACTCCTCCTGGGAGGCTTCCAGTCCACTCTGCTCCCTCTCTGGGCCAAGCGCTGAGCCCTGCTGAATCTCACCTTCCTGTCTGCACACAGTGAAGCCCGGCAGGCACAGAGCCTCTGACGTCACTGCATGTGGACAATCTGTTCTGGCCACCCTTGCCCATGGGCCCCCACCTCTACCCAGCCTTTCCCCAGAGCCAGCTGAGAGTCAGTCCCTCTTCTCTGCCGTTCTGGGGCATGTCACACCCCTACCCTGGCAGTAGCCCAGAGCCTCTCAGTTCAGCCTCAGCTGTGTAAGTAAGGAGGACCTGGTACTCAGAGATGCCAGGGTGGGGTGGGTGGGGAGGCCCAGCCCGGCACCAAGCAGGGCTCAAGCTGTCCGTGTGCACCAGCCAGTCTTGGAGGTGACTGTGGGACAGCCCTGGGTTGCTGCTTGGCCCCTGTGAGGAAGGTGGATTTCTCCCCTTCGTGAATGTGCTGATCGGCCCACTTTGATGAATAATAATTAAAGAAATAAATCTCCTCCCCCAGTATCAGCAACAATTTGACTTCACCAAGAAAGTGCAGACTCCTTGGGAGAGGCAGGGGCTTCTCTTCCTCTCCTGGTTCCACTCTAGTTCCTCAAGGACAGCAGCAGCTGCAGCCCTCGGCTTTCCTGGGTCCCTGAAACCTCCCTCCCAAAGAGCCAGCCCAGGACCCCTTCTCCTGTGCTGTGGTTGAGCCTGGCCCATGTTGTGGCCAAAGAACCTGGTAGTGCCTGCAGTGGGCTGCACCTCAGGTCTGCCTGCTAGAGCCGCTGGCTCCAGGCTCAGACTATGGGGAGCCTGACCCCCCTCAAGCTTGTCCTGGCCCTCCAAGCCCCACAGGCCCAAGAGAGGCAGACGTGGGCTGTGCCCTCCTCGCTGTACTGACCAGCCGCTGAGAGTTCCTGGGTAAGGGGACCTTTGTGCCTCAGCCGCCCACCTTTTGCCTGTCTGCTCCTCCCTGAGGTCCATGAGGGAGCCAGCACTATCCTGGGATGGAGCCAGCCCACATTGCCTCTCCCTAGGTACCCACTACTGCTTCAGTCTTCCCAAGGGCCTTGGACTGGTGTTCCCAGGAGGGCCTAGTGACCCCAGCTGGGCAGGCCAGGGCTTAGTGCAAACCCTCCTCTGACGTCCTAGAAGGGGCCATCCTGAGCCTGTGTGGTGGGACTGGCGTTGGAGCTGCCTGAGCTCATCCTCTACCATCAGGTGGGCTCCAGCCAAAGCAAGAACTGGGGTGCTGAGGAAGCTGTGACCCCAGAGGGCCCTCCATCCTCACCTGCCCCCTCCATCCTGGCACCCAGTAAGGTGAGGCTGGAGGGAGTTAGCATCTATTTTTGGAAGATCCTGGGAAGTGAAGGTTCTCTAGAGTGCTCAGCACCTTCTGCTCTGGAGGCTGCAGCTGAGAGTTATAGAGTTGAACTTTTTAGCACCTCTCAGCAGCCCTTGCTTCTTTCCAAGCCAGCTACTTTATGCGCATTTTTTAACACTGCACAGCATTTGAAAAGGTGCCTCCTGTTCTCATCAAAACTCCTACTGTGAGCCCCACACTGGCTTTTTTTCTAAAGAGCAAACAGTGGAAAGGGAGCAGACCTCACCCCCTTAGTTCCTGACACTTAGGCATGTGAAGTCAGCATGTGCCTTGCTGGGAGCAGATGGCGCTGCAGTGTCACAGCAGCTTGGGTGACTGCATTTTGTCCTTTCCGTGAGGGCTGGCAGGTGTGAAGTGTGAGGTTGCAGGGCCACCTGGACAGGGTTCTATAGCTGCCCTCCCAACAGGTGTTCCTGCTGGGACAGAGACTGCCCTAAACACCTTGTTGCCTTTGAGCCCTGTGCTTCCCTTGTCACCCCTGTGCCTCCCTCAAACCTCATACTCTGTACCCCCTTCATCCTGCACCTTGAGCCCCCCTCACCCTGAGACCCCCTAATCCTGAGATCCCTGCCACCCTGCACCCCTTGCCATGCACCCCCACACTCTGCACCCTGAGCCGCCCTCACTCTGCACCCCCCACCCTGCACTCCGCACCCTGTACTGTGTACCCCCTCACCCTGTACCCTGAACCCTGAACCCCTCTCACCCTGCACCCCCTCACCCCTCACCAAGTACCTCCCCCATCCCCCTGTGACCCCTTACCCTGAGCCCCCCTCACCCTGAGCCCCCTGTGACTCTCCACCCTGTACCCCACACCCTGTTCCCCCCTCACCCTGAGCCCCCCTCACCACCCTCCCTTTGCCTGTGTCTCCCCATTTCCAGCACTGGCTCATACTGCAGCTACTGGCCTGGGCTGCCTGGTCACAGAGTTCTTCTCTCCCACTGAGGGTCCTTCCTCCCAGCCCTGGAGCTACCCCTTTGAGATTTGAGACAGAAACTGACAGTGGAGGGCAGCCATGGCCATGGGGTGGCCCCATGTGGCTCCAGCAGGCCAATGTCCCTCCCCTACCCTGCAGCTCAGGGTTTCCTGAGACCAAAAGCATGGCAGCCCCCCCACCCCAGCTGAGCCCAGGGAGCTGGAAGTGGAGGGAGGAAGTTCGAGGCTGAGGAGACCAAGGGCAGGATAGGGTCTAGGCGGCCTGGCAAGGTCAGGTCCCTGGTCTGTCTCTGGTAGAGCTGCCCTGGGGTGTGAGGGGGGCTGCTCCTAAGGCTGAGGAACAGAGGCACCAGCTACTTGGGTCCAGGTGACTTTGGAATATCCCTTTTTTTTGCAGTTTTTGGCCGGGGTTTGAACCAAGTACCTCCGGCATATGGGGCCAGTGCCCTACTCCTTTGAGCCACAGGTACCACCCTGGAATTTCCCTTTTTAAATCTGAATGTTTTTGTTACCACCTCAGGTCCCCAGAATTTCTGAGTGATGTCACTTCTGCCTCTTGCCTGTCTTTCTCAGCAGTTACCCATAGGAAATTGTATCTAGTCTGGGAAGGGTCATGTGTGCACTTGAGAAACCAAGAAGGCTGTCCTCAGCAGGGGGTGACTCCCCTAGAATTGTAATGCACCCCTCCTGCAGGTGGCCCCCTGCCTCCCTAACCACCACCTCTCCCTCCCAGGCCCACCTTGGCTCCCAGGATTCAGCCCTAGTGCCCATCTCCCCTCCTGTCACCTGTCTTCTCCTAGACCTTTGTTTGTGATCTTAGAATGTCTGAGGTGGTCACCATGCTTGGAGTTTTGAGAATGTGTAACGAGGTATCTCCAAAATTTCAAGTAACAGCCACCAGCCGGCAGGATCCACCAGGGCTGGCCTGGGGTCTTGGACCTGTCACCCCCAGGCTAGGACACAGCCTGAGGCTTCAGGCCACATGGGCAGGGCCCAGCAGAGCTTCAGGAGGCTTCCTACCCAGTCTCCATGCGTACTTGTACTTAGCTTTTGTTTTTGTTTTGCTACTCTTCATAAATGTAAAAACCATTCTTGCTCCTATAAGGTCAGACCATGTGTGGCTTAAGCAACCCTTCAGGTCCCAGTCTGGGCTGTGGAAGATGGAGGGCAAACACCACCGCCCCCACCCGCCAGCCACTGCATTCTTCATTTGCATGGCAGCCTCCTGGGTGGCCAGATGGGGAGGGAGCCTAGACAGGTGTACACAGACCAGTCACTGCCTGCCTCAGCCTGAGAGCATGTCCTGGCTGCCTGGCTATTAGGGTGTGCACCCAGATGCCAGGAGGGGGGCGGGGTTTGCGGTCCCGCCAGCATCCATGTAGCTGCGCAGCCCATGAACTCCTGTCTGAGCAGTCTGTTCCTGCCATGGCCTCCAGGCTGTGCTGGCTCTGAGGGCCCCATGGGAGTCTGCTCTTGACAGGGTCCAGATACAGGGCCCAGCAGCACCCTCAGGGGTCGGGGTGGAGTCTCTGGGCAGTTTCCTGGCGAGAGGGGTGGACAGGGAATGTGGCCCGGCTGCAGCCTGGTATAACCTGCGCCTCTCTCCTACAGGCCGGTTGGACCCTCAAAGCAGCTGTAGCCGTTCCCTGGCCAGGTACTTCCTTCAAGTGGGTGGGTGGGGGTGGGCCCCTGTTCCCCCTCAGGCTCACACACCTCTGCCCTGCCCCCAGCCGGGCCTTGCAGCGCAGCCTGGCCATCATCCGGCAGGCCAGGCAGCGGAGGGAGCAGCGCAGAGAGTACTGCATGTACTACAACCGCTTCGGCCGCTGCAACCGTGGCGAGCTCTGCCCCTACATCCATGACCCCGAGAAGGTGGCCGTGTGCACTAGGTGAGCACCTGTAGGTGTGTGGGGGCCTCCCCAGGTCCTGGCCAGCCCCCCTCAACTCTCTTCTCCTGGTGCCCCAGGTTTGTGCGGGGCACGTGCAAGAAGACAGACGGAACCTGCCCCTTTTCCCACCATGTGTCCAAGGAGAAGGTGAGTGTGCCCCGCCATCCTGGGCTTGAGTCCCACAGATCCCCCCCTTGCCCTGGCGTGTGCAGCTGGCACACTAACTCTGCCCCTCTACCCCAGCTGGAGGCAGCACATGGCACCACATGCCACACGGGTCCCCTTCCCTGTCCTCCTGGCAGCATCCAGCCATGCTACATTCCCCCCAGTGATGCCCACCATGTCCACCACCTGCCTGGGGCCAGGGCCTCACGGGGATTGGCAAGGGAAGCTGTGTGTGAGGGTACCGGGCAGGGGTCCCCTGAGAGAAGGAAGGAAGGAAGGAAGGAGGAGAACCTTGGCATGGCTCACCCTGTGAGGGCAGCACTGTGAGTGGACAGAGTTGGGGCAGGAGGCAGTCCTGTGCGGGGCAAGGGTGCCTGCTGCCAGGGCCCAGGGAGTTCGTAAGAGCCCTAAGGTCAGGGGTCAGTGCTGGCTGGGGCATGGGGAACTTGGGGGCTGGAGTCCCTCCCATAGTGTCCCATGCTCAAGGCCCACCCGCTGGCCCGTGGGTGTGCCCAGCCCTCAGATGTGGCCACAGCACCTGGGTTGAGGAGGGGCCTGTATGAGTGGCTGCAGCAGGGTGAGGTGGCACAGGGAGCTGCTGCTGCTGCTCCCACAGCTTTTCCCCTTGAGGGACTTGAAAAGAATCAGCATTTTTCTCCCTAATAGAGCTCCAAAACTCTTTTGTGAGCAATTTGGAAATTCACGTCGAGTTTCGGGTTCATTAGCTCCCAGCTCTAAAGCCGGTGTGCATTCCAAGCTGTCTAATGTGGACGCTGCACCAGTGCCCTGAATTAATGTTATTGTTATTTGTGTGGACGTGGCGGGGTGCAAACAAGGTTAATTGAAATGAGAATGCAGTTTTCTCTTGGTAACAGCCTGCTCGCAGCCCCTCCTGGCTGCGCTTGGTGTAAGAGTTGGCTTTATTATCCCTTTTTATTAGAGCTAATTTGGGCTCTATATCAAAAACCACATTAAGGGAATTGTCTGCAGCCCACCACCACCAGCCCCAAACAGGTCCCCAGTCCCTCTCCCCTCCCCAACCCTTCTCCCCTCTGTGGCTGCAGTTAAAAGACAATTAAAAATAAACTCTTGCTTGTTAAATCACCCTTTGTTTCTTCCTGTCTCCCTCCTTCCTGCTCCTAGCTCTGGGACTCACATAGGGCCTTTCTCCTTCCCCCTTGGCCTCAGACAGGGTCCTCTCCCTTCACCCCTCTTCCACCTTGCCCCAGAAAAATGACAACATTTTAAAGCCTCTGAGTCTGCCCAAGGCTCCTCAAGTAGGTGGGGGTAAGGTGGGCAGACTGAGGGGTGGTGGTGACAGGCCTGGAGAAAGGCCAGGGCTCTGTGTGGGCTGTAGTCTGAGGCAGGACAGTGACATCCCGGCCCAGGAAGGAGCTGGCAGCTAGCTGGCTTACATGAAAGGGAGGGGAGCTGTCTCCCAACAAAGTCAGGAGCCACCTGAGTCTTGGGTGGCTGCAGTCCAGCACCTGCCCCTCAGGACTCAGTTTCACCCACTTGGGAGGAGATAAGTTGCATCTCCCTCTCCCAGCCCAGTGACCATGGCTAGTTGGCTATTAGTGCTACTGGGCCACACAGCCCTACACAGACCCACCTGCTCACACTAGCCAGGGTGGGCTCCTGCTCAACTGTGTCTCCTGCCAGGCTCCCCTCGGCCTTCCCACCCTGGGCCTCGTATCCAGACTGCTCTGGGATCTCCCTGCCACCCCAGCCTCCAGCCCAGGGCTACAGAGCCCTCTGCTGGCAGTCCAGGCCTATAGGCCACCTCCCCCAGACACTGCCCTCCCACAGGGGCTGTGAGGGCAGCCTAGGCCTCAGGCTAGTAGCAGGGCCCTGGCTGCCATCTTGCCCACCCCCAAGCCCTGGATGCTAGGCAGGGTCAGAGCAGGAGAGAGACTCAGGGGCCAGGGCAGCACACCTGAGCCTGGCCCAGCCGCCCTGAATCCTTACCTGGGCAGAGTGAGGGCAGGTGTGCTGGTCACTGTGTTCCGAGCTCTGGGCAGGCAGCCCCCCAACCCCTCAGTGCTGCTAGTCAGCACCCCATGTCCTTTTATGCCTTGAGCTGGGCCCAGGGTCTCCAGCCGTAGTCCGTCTCCTGGCACCTGGCTGTGGGGCCTTGGCAGCTGCTGATCACTAACATTCTTCCCTGTATACTGGGGTGTGCTCAGTGGGTGGGCTGGAGCACAGCTGGGTAGGTCTGCTGGCCCTCACCACCCATCCTCCCCGCAGATGCCCGTGTGCTCCTACTTCCTGAAGGGGATCTGCAGCAACAGCAACTGTCCCTACAGCCACGTCTATGTGTCCCGGAAGGCCGAGGTCTGCAGCGACTTCCTCAAAGGCTACTGTCCCCTGGGCATGAAGGTGAGGGGCCAGGGCCGGTGCTGCTGGACTGGGTACTTCTTGCAACCTAATTGTCCTTTTTTTTTTTTTTGAGACAGAGCCTCAAGCTGTGACTCTGGATAGAGTGCTGTGGCAACACAGCTCACAGCAACCTCCAATTCCTGGGTTCAAGCGAGTCTCTTGCCTCCGCCTCCCAAGTAGCTAGGACTACAGGCGCCTGCCACAACGCCCAGCCATTTTTTTGGTTGCAGCCGTCATTGTTGTTTGGTGGGCCCGGGCTGGATTTGAACCTGCCAGCTCAGGTGTACATGGCTGGCGCCTTAGCCCGTTGAGCCATAGGCGCTGAGCCGTCCTAGTTGTCCTTTTAAGCACTGCTCAGCACCGTTTGAGGTGGTCATAGTCATCATGGCCACCTCATAGATATCTCGGAGAGGTTCAGTGACTCGCCCAAGGTCACGTAACACCAGGGCAGGGTGGAGTCTGAACCTCAGGAAAGTGAGGCTAGACGACCCAGGTCCCACCAGTGCAGCAGGGCCAGGCCCTACATGGTGGGGTGGGGGGCTCAGCTGCACAGCCCAAAAGGGTGATGCTAAGAGAGGCCGTGGGGTGAAGGGGTGTCAGAGGTCAGGCCTTGTGCGGAAGTGGGGTGGGGTGAAGGGGGTGTCAGAGGTCAGGGCCTAGGGTAGGAATGGGGCCAACAGCCTCTCCAGGAAGGCAGGTAGTGAGTGGGGCGCTCCCACCTACCTGGGTCTGAGGGCAGAGCCATGGGGTATCCTGGGCAGCAGCCCAGAGGCTGGATGAGCTGTGACTGGAGCTCAACTGGGCACCCAGTGCCCCATGAGGAGCTGGGGAGCCAGCTGAGGAGTCAGGCCCAGACTCACTGGGGACTGGGTTTCCTCTGCCTCTCCCCTCAGTTGTTGCCTACCTCAGCCTGGGGGCGGATCCTGGGCTTCACCAGGGCCAGTGGCTGAGGAGTCCTGTAGGAGGCTGAGGGAGAGTGTGGTCCCTGGGCGGGGGCTCTGGAGAGGTCTCCCCAGAAGCCTTGTGCAGCTGGGTCTACAGTCTGGAGGGACTGCCCTCCCTGGCTAACACAGTCACTCCCTCCCCATGCACAGTCCTCCGCAACTGGTCGGTCCCTCACCATGTCCCCTCCCTGGGCCTGTTCACCCCAGCAGTGTGGCCCACACCCACTTCCAAAGAGGACATGAGACAGCCGGTGCCTGGAACTGCCCCTAGCTCCTCTTGCCACTAGGCCAAGGGGTTGGCAGGTAGGCTCAGTGCCCCGGAGCCTGGTGGGGGGTGGGCACAGGGGCTATGGCTGGTCATTGTAAAATATTCCAATTGCATTGAAAATATCAGAGTGATATTTAAGCCCTGCTTCTATTAGTGGAAGTGCTTACTGCGTGCCTTTGGTGTGTCCGCGCCACGCTCCTGTGATGGATAGCAGCTTGTAATTATATATGGGAAAGCGCTGAGCCGGCCAGATCCAAAGGGAGGAGAGGCAGCAGCCTGGGCCTGTGAGGGTTAATTTTATTCTCTAAATAATATAAAAAGTGCTGAGTCGTCACCTTGCGCCTGAAGTAGAAGTCCTCAAATGGGCCCCGGAGAGTTTATAATATTCCACTGAATCAAGTGAAATTGTTAACCTTGCTTCATAAAGTGAGGGCTTGTTAAAGAGGCGTGCTCCCTTTCTTGGTGAATAGTTTAGGCTGGGACTCAGTCTCCACTGTTTCCCCTTTTAGGGGGCCATGGGGTTGCTGGCGGCTTGAGGCTCAGAGGTGAGCCTTCCTGCCTCAGCCAGGCCGTCTACCTTGGGAGCAACCCTTCTGTGCCTCTTGGGCTCCAGGATAAACTCAGGTATACGGGCCTGTTGTTTGTGGGATGCCTTTGCCTTGGGTGCGGGTTGCTGTGTCCTCGAAAGTGAGCAGAGTGTCACGGTCTGGCGCTGTGATTTTCTTCCTCACCTTGGTGCTGACAGCAGTTTCGCCTGCTTGCCCAGGCTGATACTGGCTCAGCTCCTCCCTTGGTCTCTTCCTGGGGGCCACATGTTTTGTGGAGAGACTCTGTGATTCTGGAAAGCCTACCTTTGCCCCTGAGTCCTGACAGCCACTGATGCTTCTTGTCTGCCCATTGCGACTCCATCATAGCCTTTGTGAGCTGGCTTTCCCCATGGGTCCGCTCCCTGTGTGTGCCTGGGCGCCATGTCCTTCAGTGGGCTGGAGCCCATTGTCACCATCCTTAACTGAATGCTTATGCTGCCCCCAGATGTGGCCAGCAGGAGGCCCTTCTAGCTGTTCCTGTTCCTTGTGATGCACTGCAGCATTTTGGGGGCACTGGAGCAGCCTCTGCCCTAAGGAGGGCTGGTTCCTTGTGTGCCTGTTTAAAAGTCAGGGGCTGGCTTGGCGCCTGTGGCTCAACAGGCTAAGGTGCCAGCCACGTACACCTGAGCAGGCAGGTTCGAATCCAGCCCAGGCCCGCCAAACAACAATGACGGCTGCAACCAAAAAATGGCTGGGCGTTGTGGCGGGCGCCTGTAGTCCCAGCTACTTGGGAGGTGGAGGCAAGACTCGCTTGAGCCCAGGAATTGGAGGTTGCTGTGAGCTGTGATGGCACAGCACTCTATCCAGGGTGACAGCTTCAGGCTCTGTCTCAAAAAAAAAAAATTAAAAGTCAGGGGCTGACCAGGCACAGTGGCTCACCTAGCATTCTGGGAAGCTGAGGCAGGTAGATTGCCTGAGTTCATGGGTTCGAGACCAGCCTGAGCAAGAGCAAGACCCTGTCTCTAAAAATAGCTGGGCATTGTGGCAGACACCTGTAGTCCCAGCTACTAGGGAGGCTGAGGCAAGTTGAGGTTGCTGTGAGCTGTGATGCTCTGGCACTCTACTGAGGGTGACAAAGTGAGACTCTGTCTCAAAAAAAAAAAAAAGTTAGGTGGGCGGCCCCCGTAGCTCAATAGGTAGGGTGCCAGCCACATACACCAAGGCTGTGGGTTCGAACCTGGCCCCAGGCCCACTAAAACAACAATGACAACTGAAAAAGAAAAAAATAGCCGGGTGTTGTGGCAGGCGCCTGTAGTCCCAGCTACTTGGGAGGCTGAGGCAAGAGAATAGCTTGAGCCCAAGAGTTTGAGGTTGCTGTGAGTTGTGATGCCAGCGGCCCTCTACCCAGGCCAACAGCTTGAGACTCTGTCTCAAAAAAAAACATAAAAAAAGTCAGGCACTGGGCATTGCATGTGTGCAGGGCAGCTGCTGCTTGATGCACCCATTCTGACAGCTGCAGCCCGGCCCTCTGTGTTTGCAGCCCCTGCATGGGGGCCTCTGCTGACCACTCTGTGGTCTGTCCCCCTTCCCAGCTGGCCCATCCTGCCCCTGCATAGGGTGCTGCCTGAAAGGGGGCCTGAGGTCTCATCTCTCAGCATGAGCCAAGGGATTCCCTCTTGCAGTGACTCCCTCTGCCCCTGCTTTCCCCCAAGGCTGATGGGAGCTCCTGTGTCCTCCGGACACCACCTTTCTTCATTTTGATCAGCAGCGTCTTCCCATCTCTCCCCCCGCCCCTTAGGCTGACCCCTTCATCCCTTACAGGAGTCCTTCCATGTTGTGCTCTGGGGGGTTTCATGTGGGACTCGCTGGTGGTCACAGAGCAGGTTCTGCATCCGCTGCTGTGGCGTAAGTGGCAGCTGGGGGTTCGGGGATGGACCCCTGTCTACCTGCAGCTGTGACCCTGCACAAGTGACTTCATCCTCTGGGTCTCAGTTGTCTTTTATGTAAAATTGAGATTATGTTGTTAGTTACCTCAGAGGCAGATGGTGGTGATTAAAAGGGTCAGTGTAGAAATTTGTAGTCTGTGGGGAAAGCTCCCTAAGCGTTAGTGGCATGAGCCATTAACCATCTGAACGTTTCGTGAGGTAGGACATGACCTCACTTAATGCTTCTTCATGTAGTGTGTCCCAACCTTGGGCCTTATGATGCCACTTAAAACAACATAAACCCTCCAGAGGTCATGGCTTATGACTGAACTGCTAGCACTTTGGGAGGCTAAGGCAGGAGGATCACTTGAGCCCAGGAGTTGGAGGCTGCAGTGAACTGTGATGACACCACTGTGTTCCAGCCTAGGTGACAGAGTGAGACCCTGTCTCAAAAAAAGCAAACAATAGGCGGTGCCTGTGGCTCATCGAGTAGGGCGCCGGCCCCATATACTGAAGGTGGCGGGTTCAAACCCGGCCTCGGCCGAACTGCAAAACAGAAAAATAGCCAGGTGTTGTGGCAGGCGCCTGTAGTCCTAGCTACTCGGGAGGCTGAGGCAAGAGAATCACCTAAGCCCAGGAGTTGGAGGTTGCTGTGAGCTGTGTGATGCAACGGCACTCTACCTAGGGCGATAAAATGAGACTCTATCTCTACAAAAAACAAAACAAAACGAACAAGAGGGGCCAGGTGTTGTGGCTCACACCTGTAATCCTAGCACTCTGGGAGGCCCAGGCGGTAGATTGCCTGAGCTCATAGTCAAGACTAGCCTGAGCCAGAGTGAGACCTTGTCTCTAAAAATAGCCGAGCGTTGTGGTGTACACTGTAGTCCCAGCTACTGGGGAGGCTGAGGGCAAGAAAATCGCTTGCCCAAGAGTTTGAGGTTGCTGTGAGCTATGATGCCATGGCATACTACCGAGGGTGACGAAGTGAGACTCTGTCTCCAAAAAAAAAAAGGGGGGGGAGAAACATAAACAGCTTTACTGAGGTACGATTTACATACCATAAAGTTCACCCATTGTAGGTATGTGAGTCATTGGGTTTTAGTAAATTTACAACATTGAACAACCTTGCAGCCCAGTTTTAGAACATTCCCATCACCCCAAGTCCCCTCAACTCCTTGTAGTCAACCCAGCCTTCCTGTCCTCCCACCTCTCCTTCCAGGCAATACTGTCTCCTTTCTATCTTGTGAGTTTCTGCTCTGGGCAGTCCTTGTAGGTGGACCTGTACAACACAGTCCTCAGTGTCTGTGTTTTGGCCTTTTTGGTGTGCTCTAAATTTGTGAGACCTGTGCACATCGCAGCATATGCCAGCCTGCTGTTCACACTCTGCCAGAGTAAGCCCACCATGTGCTTACCGCTCTTAGTTGCCTGCTCATTTGAATTGCTCCCAGGTGGGCCTGTTCTGAATAGTGTGAGCATCTGCGTGCAGGTCTCTGAATGGACACAGTTTTTTTTTTTCCTTTTGGATAGATTGCTAGGAGTGGAAATCCTGGGTCAGAGGCAACTCTGGTTTAACGACTTTTCTAAAACCCCTTCACTGTTTTACTTCCCCCTAGAAGTGAATGAAGGTTTTGTTTTGTTTACATCCTCGCCAGAGCTGTGGTCACTCGGTGCGTGTGGAAGGACACCTTACTGGGGGTGGTTTGCATCTGCCCAGCATGGTGACGTGGGGCACTGTGTGTGCTTGTCGGTCTCTTTTGTCTCAGCTTCACTGAGTCACCCATGCAGATGTACAGCTCAGTGGGTTTGGTGTGCTACATTATTAATTTGTTTTAATTATAGTTAAAATACATATAACACAGAATTTGCCGTTTTAACCATTTTTAAGTATAAGTAGCATTAGTTACATTCACAGTATTGTGCAATCATCACCACTATTTTTTCTTTCTTTTTTTTTTTTCTGTAGAGACAGAGTCTCACTTTATCGCCCTCAGTAGAGTGCCGTGGCGTCACACAGCTCACAGCAACCTCCAACTCCTGGGCTTAGGCGATTCTCTTGCCCCAGCCTCCTAAGTAGCTGGGACCACAGGCCCCGGCCACAATGCCCGGCTATTTTTTGTTGTTGTTGTTGCAGTTCAGCTGGGACCAGGTTTGAACCTGCCACCCTCGGTATATGGGGCCAGCGCCCAACTCCCTGAGCCACAGGCACTGCCCTACCATTATCTTTTCTTAAAACTTTATCACTCCAACAGAAACACTGTGACACCCAGCAGTGACCTTCATTTCCCCCTCCCTAGCAATCACAGTCTGCTTATCTCCGTGGATTTGCCTGTCCTACACATTTCATGTATGTGAAATCATACAGTGTCTGTCCTTTTGTGTGTGGTTCTCTCACTTAGTGCGGCATTGTCAGGGTTCACCACATTGTAGTGTGTGTCAGAGTTCATTCCTTTTCTTATGGCTGGGTGACACACCATTGTGTGCATACATGACGCTCTGTTAATTCTTTTTTTTTTCCCCCATTCCCCTTTTTATTGCTTGTTTTGCTTAGTACTTCTTAAAACAAAAGAATCTCGAATTCAACGTTCAACTGCCAAAGGAAGAATAACAGTAGGGCACATACTTAGGGCTGGAATGAAATTGTAAGCACTGGCTGGCGCAAACAATAGACATTGGTTTATATATATATTCATATATGTATGTATATATGATCTTAACTCTTCTCAACCAGGGACTTTCAGACAAATTGATAACTCACATCAACATGATTTAGATTGAAATACACACAAGAAAACAATGTGTTCTTTAGGAATTTAAGAACTCAAGACTATCCAAATTTGAATTCAGGTCTTTAAGTGAGAAGCTTGTACTAAGCAACTATGCTACATTTCTGC